>LUCH01000922.1:0-86786 GCA_013368495.1 Paragonimus heterotremus | reverse complement strand
GGTCGCCCATAGAAACTGGATCTTTAGGATGCATCACCAGTCGTTCTAAGGTGTTAGCTAAGCGAAATACGGTTCGTAAATCGTACTCAGACAGGATGGAGCGAATTTTTTCCGATGTTTGTTCACGATACGGTATTTACACAGTAGACTTGAAAGTTTTGATCGGTTTGGTCTCCTCCTTAGTTGACATGCGCATAATTGTGTTTTCAACAAACGTTTTTGGATATTGATTGGCGGTTTGCATATAACTTGATGGGGATTGGTGCAGTCCCAAAATACACAATATGACTCGTCACTCCCATAAAGTGTTTCTCAAAGTTCATGTTTGTTTTATCTTTACCTTCATCTTGTTTGTGATTTTCTTAGATTGATGTGAATAACAGCGCGTTGTTTTCTGTAATGTGCCCGTAAATTTGTCAAGCTTAACATGCACAAGTTCAAGCATAAATTATACTATTACATTCTTCAAGAGGCTTTGAAATAGTGGAAATGTATTTTTTACACTTGTATATTAGTTTATCACTCGCCGGTCACCTCATGACTTCAAACCAGAATTAATCAAGTACATGTCGATTTTGACTGTGTTCCTGATTGCGATCTGGCTTTCTTAATGACAGTGACAACGTTGTTTGTGCCCCAGTCAACAGTGATCTGAGAACTTCTAGAACATTGCCTTTGTATCGTGGGTGTTTTTCCTTTACTGTATCGTTAAGCTGGCTATACAACAGGTGGAAAATAGTTGGAGACGAATCGTTTCAAGTTGGCCATTTTTCCAGATCTTTTTTAATGTTCATCTGGCTTTGTGAAAACCATTTTAATCGTGTACACTAGGTTGTGAAAATTCTCCCCGAAAGTGTATATTTTGCAAGAAGAAAATGGTTTGCATATAACCAAGACGGAGCGGTTAATTACTATATCGTTCTTGGGTAAATCTATCACGAAGTTTAAAATGTCTTGTTTACTTAAGCAGTTAGTGATTTTGTCTCGATATTTTCGTTCGTCGGTCTGCGCCAAGTCGTTGTATCCCTATGGTTAAAACAGTGTTCTGCAAGTAACCTGTTGTCTGAGTTGATTCATTTTTACGGCTTATATCAGTCGTAACGAACCTAACTTTGTTATGAGAAACCATTGGGATGTGTGAGTTGAGGTTACTAAAGTTCCCAATCTCATAGACAGTTGAAGATGGCAAGATACAAACTGACCATTATCCAGAATTAATTGCAGCCATCGTATTCCCATAGAATATACACTCAACCCCTTTAGAAAAGAAGCACCAAACTCGTGTTTTGATCTAATGAGGGCTCTTCAATAGTGCATATCCTACTACTCATCGCTAGGAATAAAAGAATTTGAAAATGTTTTAAACGTTTGCTCAGATTCATGGCGTCTACATTATTGGAACTCTGCGTTCGAAGTATCTTAGTTTTGGGTATCGCCTGGCTTCATTGACAGTTACGGAAGACACAGTTATATTCATCCAAACCCCAGATAAGGTATGAACGTTTTCAGATTTCGTAGACTACTGCGATGTTTGCACAGCAGAGCTAAATGCGGTTAAGAGTTTCAGGCAGAATCATTTCAGCCACAATGTCCTATTAGCCTAGATATGAACGATGGTCTGCCGTCATAATTACGTACCAGACATCGATTTTCTCCGTTATGTAGTCGCGTAGATTTTGCAGAATACAGTTACTACAAAATGATTCCATGAATCACCTTGGGCCATGGCAAATGAATACTGAACCAAGACTAGTATATACTGAAATTCTCATGGTAGTCACAACACAGTAGAGGTTTGAGCCCAATACTACAGTCGTGTTTACGGTACTATCCTTAAAAGAAGAAATGTTGCCAGCTAAAGTGTGCTTTTAGTTGAAAGATGAATGTACCCCCATTGATGACACATATTTCGCATAACGATAGAGAAACCACTTATGGAAGGATGAAACAGATTCAGTTCTCCCAGAGAAAAGTCGTGTGTCAGTCACTTTCGACCATAGTTGGCACACGTGTACACTCACTTTATAGCGGTTCTCTGTGATGGGTAAATCGGTTCATGCCCAATCTGTTCCACTCAGTAGAATTTGATTTACACCTAACTAGGTTACTAACTTTATGGAGTGTGAAAAGCTGGGCGCTCTCATTGAAATAAGTTAAAGTAGTGCCAGTTATATACCGTCCGGAGCTCATCAGGCGTGACCACTTATAACTGTGAGCAAGTAGACTGTTAGGGAGAAAACGAGCAACAGAAATTAGTAACCTAAATGAAGCGGCTACAGTACGAATTACACAATTTTTTGTCAAATACGAAGAGAAGCAAGTAACATAAGGATTGTTGATTGAATGTTCATCAGAAAAATGAAGAACTGACTAAAAAGCATTCAGAAAGTTTTCACCTTTCTCATTCGCTGAAGAAACAAATGTTATACAAATGTTCTGCTAGTCCAGAGTCCATAGATTTGGCTTTTGTCTAAACGAGGGTAGTCGAACAAAACCTCAGTTGACGCGTGATTACATTGTCACACTAGCTTTCTTTTGTTAATCCTCCCTCAATTTGAGCTAACTATTCAAATTTGTTGTCCAAACTTCATGAAAAGCATTACTGTTATCCAGGAGCTTCAAAGCAAATTTGCATAAGCATATATGACACTACGTTATCAATTTACCAGAAAAGTCGCTCGAAATGAGACGACTCATAATGCGTTAGCAGCATATAAGAAGAGACTTGATTTTAGTATATAGGATACTTCATCAACTGCAAAGTACTTTAGGGACAATAACCATTTCAGTAATAACTCGGTAAAGTTAACCCATGAAATGTGTCATTTAACCTAACAAAAATAATTTTTCAATATCCGGGTGTACTCACTCTCGTACACCATAGCAAAGTTTATGGCAACGGCGTTGTCGGCGGTAGAAGTCAGGCGTATTGTTAACGCGCATATTTGGGAAACCAAATCGAGTATCCATAAAATTTGATGATAGGAGTCATTATTATGAAATGAGGATACACTCGACCTTGTACTGTTGATGTTCACGAGCTTTTGTCTGTTGTACACCGTAAGGTGATTGTTGTATGTTTGGTTAGCAGTGGTTGGGTTTCTTTTGCGCTCGTTATCCTGAGTTCTTCATTCACATACCCTGTGAAACCAAAGCAATCTTCCGGCTTGTCTTTTCTTCCTAAGCCATTCGTCACAGTTTCAGATGTACATAAGCATCCTAAGCTTCCTCTAGTCTGTAAATATAAGAGTCTTATGAGATAATCCACGGTTTAATGCAAAACGTCTGATCATTTGTTCGCTACTTTTTATGCCTGAGTATGAGAACTATTATCATTGGTTGATGCCCGCATAATCCTCACAACAAGTTGCGAGTAAGTGTGAATCAGGTCGTCATCAGTTGACAGAGTATGATTCATGGAAGTAATCAACACTAATACTAGAAACACCAACGTGTCGTTTGAGATAATCGATAGGGGGAGAAAATGTAGGATGTTATACTGTTTGGTATATATTTGTAATACTCGGAATTAGGGACTTCGAATAGTCCTAGAAATCGTACTCGAATTGAAATCTCTCACACAAGTAATAAGCAGACCTCGTACTGGTTGCAGTAAGCAGTTCGTATTTATGAAACCAGAAGCCAAATTTATGGATGTACAACAGTATTAAAGATACCATAGCCACTCACTGGTTGATCGTATTAGCACATACAAAATCACAAACTGAACGTTAATTTGCGTAATAGGGAACAAGGAAATAAGTGAATCACAGAAGGCGTAACATTGAGACTGTTCGACCAATCCTGATGTAGCATCTTTAACGTGACGTTTGGATTGGTTCCTTGTTAGAACCCCTATTGTGTCGGGGTTTGGATAAGCGGTGAATCGAGTAGATTTTCGCCACAATATTACACTGACTACAGTATTGCATGCAGACTTGTACACTATCCAGTTACCTAGATAAAGACAAGATCCGTATAATGAAGCCAACAACATCCGATTGGCGGGACAGAATTATGACTAAATACTTCACAAAACTCTATTCAATCAGATGTTGTTTTAAAAGGCGCCGCAAATAGTTCGTGCATCATTTGCTGTTTTCTATTTTCTGGCGATGTGTCATTAGTTCATTTTGCATTTGCTATGCTTGAATCAATGGTTCCTGATGTTTAGACGCCAAAACAAAAGCTATACTCTATGTAGACTTACACTGAGCGATGTCATGCCTGAATCGCATAATTCACGCATTCCGATAAGCATGCGATGAATGTCAACTGAATTGATTTCAAGAAGGAATTATTGCTCCCCAAGTTTTACACTAGGTTCTTTGGTTAAAAACGACAATTATGTCTTAGTATTGTTCAACAAAGTATTTGTACATATTACTGAGCACCCCTGTGGTTGATGCTTAAACAGGCTCACTGTAGACCGAAGAAACTATCGGGCTGTTTCTTTCAGAAGAAGCTGAGACCACTTTAAGCTCAAAACGTTTTAGTAGTTTTGTTCTTATGGGGGAACGTGATGACATATTTCCTGACAACGGTTTTTAGACAGTAATGTTTCTTATTATACAGCGCGCTATACTTTCTTTCAGGTAGTTCCTAGTACAGTAGGACACCAAAATCAGTCTTAATAGGACCAAGGCGTTCATCATGAGTGCATGGTTAGTTTGGAATTAACTGTAACTCACGACTGTGTTTCATACTGTTTCGACTTCGCACTGAATAATGAGGTCAGAGTGCACCCAGGTCGAAAAACTCTGTCGAAATGAACCTTTCGATTTTCGCGAAGCATGTTTGCCACTCACTTTTTTTCGGACACCTTGTTTGCTTTTGGGAGCTTTAGGGACCTGTCCGAAAGAATGAAGAAAAAGTCGTTGTGAATTGCCTAATAAATACTTCCTCGTTACTTCTTAGATTTGCCGAATTATTCCCCATCTATTTTCTTTACACTTTACTCACCTATTTCACAAATCACCGATCCATTCAGTTAGTATTATATGCGTACTTGAGCTTATGAAGTCAGTTAATCTTATATACCTCAAATAATCCGTCCATAATATCATGCAGATCATGATATGCTGAAGTACGAGTCATTCAATGCATTTTTTTAAGTAGTTTATGAGATTAAAATTATTCCTACACGTCCAAGTTGACATAAATTACCAGAACCTTTATGCTTAGGAGTAGAATGTTGCAGGCGGCTTCCTATCTGGAAAACAGTGCCTCGTGTCATGCTCTAACTGTAGTCAGTTTAAACTAGTCAGCTGATACACCTACGATTATGTGACAGCCATAAAATTGAACTATCTCCATCTAGTCAAATTTAAATTGCTTCAATGTTAGAATTATGAAATCTTATTTGGTAAGTTTCTGGTTATCAATATCTGTACAACTCCGTTTCATCCAATCAGGTTAGGTTTCTTTTGAGGTAAGTTTTCCGGAATTGCTGTTTTCACTGTTGTATATGAATAACATCGTTATTGTACGCGGAATGTAAGCATGGATTTATGGTTTTCATATGCATTTACGGACAAAAGTATATGCAAACTATACTGGTGTATATCGGTGTCAAGATGAACTTGAGGTTTACTGACCACGCAACGGAGTTCCGCCTACCAGGTGTGCTTTATGTGATATTTTGCAATCTCTGCCTGTATGTTTTCTAATTTGATGATGGAGGAAATTCCAGCAAGAACTAATTTCTGGTTGAAAGAAATGGATAGGTCGACTGACAAGGAGTAAAGTTGACATACAAATCAGAAATAATTTGGCCACGTGAGATAGTAACAGTCACCCTAAACATCGTAGTAAGAATTCATGGTGTAAACGAAATTATCGTACAACTGGGTATGGACTGAAGATGTTCCCCTGTAATAATTACGGAAAATTAAAGTGGGACATTCCAGTTTGTACTGGCTCCTGTCATCGGAACTTGAAACAAAAATGCTAAACGTACTTTTATTTACTCGAATTAATTAAGGACAGTTATGTTTTGAATACGGTTCTAAGTGACAACCTCGGTGTTGTATAAATGATGCAAACGTCCTGATAGCAGCGCTGATGGCGAGGTGACAAATAATACACTGCAATATGCCGAGTCACTCTGAAAATCGGAGCTGAATAAGGAGCAATGTAGGTAAAATGAAACATCATATTACTTCTGTTAGGTATACACCGTTGAACGTCTCTATGAACAACACCCTTAGGTTCCAACCAAGTTATACCATTAGATGAGATAACAAACTTTGAGGCCTGAAAAATCTTAAATTCACCTTTCTCTATCAGGTGGCTGCCTAAGATCTAGCAGAAATTAAAATTTCTACACCAGTTTGAGAATCCTACCATACAGTTATTTATTTTTACGAAAGGTTAAATTGCAAGTCTTCTTATTGAACAACTATAGTTGGCCACGCCTACTGTTCTCGGTAATGTGCCCACTTTTATGATCTGTGAAGTAGGCTTTAACTGAATGACGTGTTCCAGCAGACGTCAGTAACACCACCCACCAAATGTCGCCTACATGTGCTGTGCATATATTCAAATCTCCCGGTTGATGGTTTAACCTACTAATCCTTTCTGAGCTCCACTGCGCTGTTTTTTGGTTCAGGGATGAGAACCTTTTAAAACTGTCAGTCAGTGCGAAAATATTTATAAACGCTTCTGAGTGGTGCCATCTTTCTTTTTCCTATTTTTTACCACATCATTTCAGTTGCGAAACACCAGAGTTGTTCGCATCTCACCGATGTCCTGCTGTCAATGAATTGTAGCTGACTCAATCTGTCATCGGCTTCTTCTAGCTGTGGCACTTCAACAGAAACTATCAGGCTTCAACGCTTTTTGCTAGTGTTTATGATGATGAAAGACCAAGTGTTGGCCATTGGTCTGCCGATCTGCTAATCGGCTAAACATTTGTACAAAAAGAGTGAACCGGTTGGCTGACGACACAGACTATAGCAGACTAACAAGTCAAACGTCGAATCCGATCAATCACTGTCGTCAGTTCATATCATATCTAAGTATCGCCAACCCAAAGAACCACAGTTCACTCACTGATGAACGAATTCAGGTTACAGAACTTTGAAGCCTTAGCTTCCGTGTATTACCGTGACATATGTTGTTTGCTTGTCCATTGACCTATACTGTGCACAAGGGACATTTAAGTGGTGACAAAATATATAAATCCCATGACTGCGGGTGAACAGGTTTGTGCTGAACATGGAGTGTCTATGGTACCTCTACAGAGGTTGATTAGAATGGTTTGCTGATTTGACTGTCTTAACGGTGATTCTTTAACGACGTGGCGCTATCACCAGCGCACATTTCAGTGATTTTTGATGGACTTCAAACCGGTTAGCCAACACGTTGCTTTCTTATCAAAGCGAGTCTAGCATTGAGTTTTGGTTGTACAGGTCTCATTAATGATTCTTCTATGGTAAATGGTCTCTATCCGTGGGTTCACATTTGAGGAACTTAACTGTCGCGAAGTCGAGCAATTACCCCACCTCCAACTCACTACTGAACAATTATTCGTGCCAGTCAAACACAGTGATTTAGCTTTAGGCCAAGAAGGAGTTCGACAAGTCAGAATTTCAATCAATTCCGTAAGAAAATAATCACTAACTAGTTGTTCTAGCACAACCTAAAAGCCCGGCTAGACAAACCGGAAGTTATGCATTAAGAAGAATATGTTCAAATATTAGAGAAGCTTATATAGATCATCGTTCTCAAACATACCAGGTACCAAGAAGACTTAATGAAGACCAAATGTACTTTACGTACATAACACACTTTGTTCACAGTAAGCTGTCGATGTTTAGACGTACGACTGCAGAAAAGAGTGTTAAAATCCAGTTACAAACCTGTAGTGGACAAGCGGGTAAGCGCTAGACCCTCGTCCATGAACAATTCAAAACGACTTCTCTAAAGAGCAGTCGAAAGGTAGTCCCAACACGCATCGAACTAGAGAACACACCTGGGTTTGGAAACAAACCGTATATTTCCAGTAATGTTTGCAATATGGTAGGCAGTTAGTTCTATCCTAGTCTGGAACCAACAGCAGCAACCAAAAGAAGAAAGAAAAGAAGCGCGAGGTGATCTCCAATCCATTCGGCGGCACTCAAAAACGCGCCCTACGGAAAGTGCGTGAAGCGTTCGATTGCATTAAACAACACTCCAAAACGTACTAATTAAACGACCTTGAAGGACGGTATGAAAAATGAGTCGTTAGGAAAATGATAGACATTTGCTGCGTGCAATTAGTTGCACGACTGAATAAAGTGGCATTGAATTCGCAGCAGGCATCCTATAATAAACGTACACAGAATCATGCGTACAGAACAGACAAGCGGAAAAACACGGTTGCAGCTGGGGTTTTTAGAGAAGCCACACGGTGGCTGGCCGCTACAAATCCAATCACAGTTATGTGTGACCTGTCTCATATCCCGATATTTCTTGATGTTCAAACCTCGTTTACAAAAACTCCGTCCAAAAACTCAAACGGGGACGAGATCAGACTGCAAGAGTTAGATGTCAGTTCACACTGTAAGCATACTTATATAAGTTGCGACACTTTCACGGCAATGTTATTGCTGAAATGCGATCGAAGTTGGAATGCGCGGTACGGAAACAGAACACAGAAAGTGATAGATGACAACCCACAAATTGCCGGGAATATGATACAGTGTATTACATACATGTGATCTTAAGAGTGTACATTTTATGCACACTATATGTAATGTAAGTTTTGCTTAATATGTAAATCGTAAAAAAACAGGACATGAGTTGCTAGACAAAAATTGTCACCCATTTCAGGATTTTTGTTAGCTGTGACAATAGCAGATTGTCATAAATACTCATTTATTATAGCACAACTCAGATATATTTTACTCGAAAAATAGTCTTTCTGCTGAATATACTGTGGATTATACAGAGCCGTTCGAATAGCCGAAACTCACTTTGGAATAACACAGACAATATGAAGTTCTGTTGCACAAGTGAAACTCCATCAACAAAGTGGGTCAGTGATACCGCTGCGGAACACTTGCCTCAGTAATTCAATAAATCTACCGAATGTTGACACTCACGGTGCTGTCACTACAATATATCGGCAGATCGCTCTGTTACTACATCTTCCACATATCATACTTATCATAGTAATGTCCGTAATAATTCTTATTAAAGGGGATAAAATTTCATGCGAACTCGGCTTTTGACAAATAAAACATCGTTTTCAACTGACAGCCTTTTAGCCATCAGACACTTGGAGAAATCTCAGGATTGAGCTCAGTCAGCATCTTGGTTACTGAACAATCCTTCTGGGACCTTGATCAATCATCCTGACGGTTTGCTAATAAAGATTAGCAAACAGTTCCATTGTTTCCCTCGTCCAACTGTGCAGCCACCGCAGATAGGCAGGTCTTTATCGATCTATGGGTTAGTCACAACAGGTAACGCTTCCGGATGCGTTCATACAATCCGTGTGTTATGGAGTCTACGTCGCATGTTCCACATGGTGGGGCAAAACGGAGAAATACAGTTTGATTGGGGAAACAAAAATGATGTAGAAGCAAATTAAAATAGGCCGGTTAATCGCTAATTAAAGTCGCTTGGTTATATTTTCAGCAGAACTGCCCCTCGCTGAAAGACAAGTAAATACGGACACGGATTTCATTTACAGTTTGCGATCTAGCTACCACCGACGCATATCCTACTTATTCTACTCATCAGAGTGACCAGGTGATCATAAATGCTCTATACAAATATGCTGTCTGCACGCTTAATAGCGCGGACAACCCAGGACATACGCTTCTGCTGTAATAGAAGTCACTCACCGTAGATAATAAGTAATGATAGCTGAAAAACTAAGCGCTTGTGAATAGCCAGTCTTTCTCACGTAGATGGTTTGAGTTTTTGCGGCAAACTTATGGCACGATAGGTGCTATTCTAGCACTACAAGTATAGAGTCTGACGTTTGTGTTAGATTTCACCTTAGGTTTCATCCATTTTAAAATATAATGATGATCCAGGTTATTCAAAACGCTCTGAGCAGCTAAGTTACAGGTAACTTCGGTCCAGGGCAGGTCAACAAAGCAAACGGAACATCCAGTTAACCGAGCCGTAGATGACTGAATGAGAATAAGTGGATGTCTGACGAAGACCAGTGGGGTAACCAACGGGATTGTAGATGTCAACTGAGCAGTTAGGCCGCATGACTGCTGTCATAATGGGAACCGGTGGGTATACCGGGCCATACCTGCGAAAAATTAGCGTAACGAATGGTAGTTCAACGTAAGAAGTCAAAATGAAAAAGAGGAATTCATGGGTAGAGCGGAATAATTAATCGTAAATGTGTTTGAGCACAGTAAGATAGAAAGAACAAGGGCCAATTGTTAAGCAAAACTAATATCTACAGTACACTTCGGTGAACTTTCCATCTTTTTGAATCATTTTATAAAAATTCTATATCAAACGAGGCAACCTAAAGGGGTTTTTTTGTTTCGTTGGATTTACCAATAAACTGGTATTCTGAAATACCCAGTGCATTATCCTCACAACTCACCTGCTCTATGGATTCTCTTAAATTTAGAAAACACCAAACAACCTTCATCAAATGAGTTGTAATCTCTTAAGTTCAGCATCTATATTAGGATGCGTGTTTCTGGGGGTAGCCGGGTGCACATATATCATAATTGTCGACAACCGTGAGATTAGCAGTGTACCTGTAGCGGATTTTGACCGATGTTCTCATTTCATTTATGCTAAATTAGATTCTAGACTACCTTGGATAAGTACGCAAACTGAGTTTCTGCATCATTCCAATAGGACCATGTTAAACCCGTGGATCCAACTGAGTTCGAGAAACTGCGGAAATGACACATTATATCTTGTTCTGACGACATGTTTATTTAACATGATGTGGTGCAAATAACTGCCCAGGAAAAGGGACAGTTGACAGGAAATGATCATGAATGTGTGCAGCATTTACTGACTTCAAATCTAAATTTGTCGATTATTACTCTGCATGAACTCACTAAATAGCCACTCACTAACTCATTTTTATTTCTCGGTCCTGACTGCTAAATATCAGCCACAGTTTTAGACAGGACTTTTCAACTGACTCTCCCCATGACTGTCGTGCATTTATGTCTTGACACGCTGCTATCGAGTCTGTAACATTAAATATCACCAAAGTCTCGTGAAATTTTTGCATCGGAATTGTTCTATCTCATCGTCGATCATGTATAACATGAGTTTAGGTTTCCCGCGTCAATTGTTGCCTAACCGTGTAAGGTGCTTGAATTATGCTGTTCAGTCAGGCAGAGCCATGGGTAACATGTAGATACGTGCGAATATCGATGATCCTATGAATAACGCTTTTCTCATAAGAGTCACCTAAGTGGTCACTTTCTGAGGGGCCAATGCACCTACGTAGAAGTGGGAACCATGCAATTCAGTTACTTAGTCCGTCGGCCCGTCAAGCTGCTTCTGTTCACTTTTTGTTCAAAAATGTAGGTCGCACATCTGAGGTGGACTTGTTAGCCGATACACAGAGGGTTAAACCAAATGTCTGGCAGATGCATTTATCACGGTGACAGGCATGATAAGCTTGCTTGACTACATACACACTCGCTATTTGAGGTGACAAGTCCATAAGTCGAGTTTATCAAGATCCACCAAGGTAACCGTTGTCGAGTTAGAGAATACGTCTGTTACGCCCAGAGCAAACAACCACGGGTGTGCTGGATACTTCGTTTGATCTGGATGCTTGCGCCTTATGTGGTGGACATGATAAACTTGACCAGCCCATACGTAAGCTTTGCTTTCAAATACAATAAATTATGAGAAACATCCTGGAAGAGAAAATAACCGTTCTACCTGGTTCGATAGAAAGCGATCAACAATAACCGTTCATTTCAAAGTTAATGGAACCTCCCATTGTACTACATACTGGTTTGATTACTAGTGTATAGTTGAATGGTTTGGTTATCATAGGTTGAACACCACTCACATTTAACGATTGGCTACGTCAACTGATCAACTTTTCAATAGCAAAAAGGTAGTTATTCTTTAAAATGTTGGTTTTACCCCCCGAATGATTATCAGCAAAGACCGTTACGCTGTATGTCACCTGTGTTTGTAAGGTGAACGTGAGCTAACCAATACCACTGTATTGACCTCATAATAGGCATAGGCGGATCATCAGTTAAAAATGTTCATTCATACAATCGCTTGGAAATACCGGAGAAACTGCACTCGACTGTCTATAGAGAAAACATAGCATCGTTATTATTAGCTCTGAAATTAATGGCAATGACAGCAACCTCAGGATAGGTGGCATGTTCGTGGTGTTCCAACTTAGCCACATGTTATCTGTTCGTGGGTGTTTGAGAAATAATTGTAAAGGAAATAGTGTGCTAAATGGCGCCAACTAAGAGGATCGAGGAGAAATTAAAGCTCATGCAACGGACGCAATAGTTCATAGGAGTAGGTGTCTTCTCAGTCTGACAGTACAAACTCCTATAAAACTGAGACCAAATGAACACACTGATATTGCTATCGAGATAAACTGAGTGGTAATTTGAGTGGCTATCAGCAAACCATCTTTGTTAAGCAAAACTCCGGAAAAGTTGTGTTCTGAAAGGTGAGATTTGCTAATCAGATTACGCAAGCTGGAGCTACATAACAGTGTGTACACTTTGTATCAACTATCCTCAAGCATGGACTCAATTATTCGTCACAATTCCGAACTAGCGTAATTTGTAGGAATCTACACACCGACAACCTTGTACGACGCATGGTTCAAGCGATAACCAGCCAACCGTCTAATCGAAAAGGTTTTCAACATAGCGACCAACAAAATTGTCGGGACAAACAGTTGGTGCAACACAATCGAACGGAAACTGCGTAATTCACTCGGTTCAAAAATGGTCCATTTGTCCACGAACTAGGTTCCGTTACCAGTGCCGATAGCTTGATTTACTGTACGTGGGGCAGACTGAGCATGTGGGTGCTTCAACGGCATACGTTTAGAAACGAAAATATCAATTCTCAGCCTTTCAGAACCACTCCAAGAAAATCTGAAATTATACTACACATTTTTCAGCGGTAGTAATGACCAACTCAGTAATGCACCCGATCATTCCCGTCTCATGAGTGCATGGCTGTGAGCCTTTTTGACAAACATTCCTTACTAGTATGTAATTTCAGGTCACTTGCCTTCTACAATGATCAGCAAATTCTGAAGGACAAATAAGGAATCCGGTAGCGGTATCCATGAGCTTCATTGGGTTTGTCAGCTAACAGTATAAGGAAGTCGATTCATAATTGGATCGCTCAACCAACGAGAGTTTGATACATCTCAAAATTTTACAACTCAGTGGCCAACCATCTTTTTCTGGGAATGTCGGCTTTCTAACGATCGGAGTCTGAAGTCCTACCCTGACTTTCTGACATGTTTTCGCTTACAAATCGCGGCCGGTCATTTCGTTGGGTGGACTGTTCAATAGGCAATAAATAGACTGTTAAGATACCAGTCCCGGTGTATTACTCATCGGAATTTTTCTGTACGGTGCACTATTTGATATGTGCTCAAAATATGTACCGACGGATTCACAAGTGACACTGGTGACTTCGTGTTTGTCAAACCAACACTGAACAATATGAGTTGAAATAATCATTTCATGAGATATTGTTTTAACTTGGTGTCAGATAACGAGAGTCTGTCTGAATGTAGTCTTGTGCATATGCGCCATGACGAGTAAAGTATGATAATAAACTTTCTTTCGTTTGAGATTATCCATTGTTAGAGGGCTATATTACCACAGTTAGAACAACACAAAACGGACACCGAGTATTGTAAAAAAAAAAAACCAACAGGAGAAGGAAAATGATGAACATATCGTTCGAATTTGATTCACATATTGTAAATTGAATTTATGCCGAACACTGGCAAAATTCATGAAATAAACTAATGAACGAAACAAAACATCATAGAAAATATATCTGGTTTTGCAATCACCTTACCAAATGCAATTTGAAAATAATGGAACTGTTTGCATCAAGACGCATTTCACGAGTTCGTGCAAATCATCGGAAACTCGAATCCCAAACAGGAGGGGTTTCAAAGCAGTGGTGAAAGTCACTTCTATCAGTTAGCGTATTTTTCACATAGTATACGGAAAACCCGTTTTCTATCCGGAAATTTACACTTCTTTCCAACGGACGGGTACGAACAATATCGTGCTGATCACGGTACGTATTCACATGCTTTCAATGCCAGAATGAATGTGTATTCAACTGGGTGGCTTGGAAAAATAGTTTTAAAATATCTTACTACTCCCAGTAGGAAATGCGTAAATGTTATTTCACGTTACAGGTCATTCGTAACTTATTCGTGCGGATCCACGATCAGTTCTATGGTGATATGATTCCATGGGATGACCAATGGAACTGGCAACGGCGCGATGGACAGCCGTCCGGTCCACATGATAGTCAAAAATGTGTTGCATGCCAGAACGGATTTTGTCGTGGTCTATTCCGAGGGCAGTCGCATTCAGTGTGCTCGGAACGTAACAACCTCAAAGTGCCAAACACACAAACACAAAACATGAATGCTCACGCGGACAAATCTACACCGGAAAAATCAATCGATCGATCTAGCCGAGCAATCAGTCCAAATGAGCCTCCTCGTTGCAAACGAAGAACCACTGTGGGAGAGCCGAGTAAAACGGAAATTTAAAGACCGACAAAGAAGTTTCCCATTATATACGACAATGTACCAAAGTATCACGAATGATTTTGTTTAATCAGATGAACATATTTTTCCCATTCTTCGAGAATTGACGTCAAAATACAAGTAAAATCAAACAGATGAATGCAACTGTCGTGTTTTGACATTAATAAAGGATGAAACCGGTCGCCCGGCTTACGTGAAATCTAACAGCATGCAATCGTTGACATGATGGCGACAAAACGCCAAGGCAAAAGATAGTTTGCTGTCAAACGGAGCAACACTCGGATTGCACTGCATTGTCATTGATAGTTCAGTCTCGTGCCCTCAGACCGAACTACAGGTAGTAGTAATCAACACGTTCACGTACTGCCACGATTAAGATAGAGAGATGTGATGATTAATCGAGCGGGTGTCATGGCCGCAAGCAAAGTTAAAAAGGAGTTCAGCTTCTGACCAGCGAAAATAAACTCGGTTAGGTGTTCTAGGGTGTTAACATACCCAACATTTCACGTTATATCCAACGTAACGAATTAGTTATCGGTTACTATGCTGGGATTATTTGAAATCACTCGTTTTTTTCCTGAAGTAACCGAAAAAACTGTGAAACTGACCACCCCCACAACCATAAGAAGATTCATTTGATTACCAACTCAATACGACAGGTTCGAAGACAGAATTAAGTTGGTGTTAGAAAAAACACAATAAAGGCAAGGAAAGGAAGTGTGTTTAAACTGCTGTGACACAACAGCAGTGCGATCAGATAAACCCGTCGAATATTTCAGTCGGTTATACTTTCTGTATAGTAAGAGGTACAAGATGAAATGATTTTTTTTTCTTGAATTTCAGGGATAATTAAGTCCATGGAGAATGGTCATCCGATTTCGTAGGTCAAATTTCGTTGTCAGTTGAAGGATCCATACCAATGGGTAACTAATAGTGGAAAGGGATGACGAGTGAACTAAACGAAACGATAAGCACAAATTTTCATTGTCAGGCCCCCAGTACGAGTTCCTTAATAATACATACATTTACGTTGCGGGTCTCCACAAAGACAATTTAAAAATATCACAGTTATGCTTCTACACAGATTAGCAAAGGATGGGAAAACCAATAATCCTCCATTTTGGACAAATCCGCCCACGGACCTTCGCTCTTCAGATACGACAATTACGAAGGTGAGAATAAAAACATAGAGGAACTCGTGTTTTTGGTAAACCATATCCCTTGGATTGCTAGGTCACATTCGTCTATTGTCAGAACCGCACGGCTGAGATATCGATTCAGCCGATTTGACGTCAGAATAGATACGACGTCTGAAAAAACATTTCTGACTATATACTAAGTCAAGCAGTCTCGAGAGTACAGAGTACTTGCATTCGGACGACCTTCGGCAGTTTACCAAATAGGCATGATTAGTGTTAACGTGATATCCATTTTCAACCAAACAAACAAGGAGAGCATGGTTGACCAATCGTCTTTCACTTTGTTACAACCAACGTAAGATTGATTTCATAAGTTCGTTTCCAATGCTGTCTTGATGTTGGACCGACATAATTTACTACAGGAGACCAAGTGAGACTTAATAAACACAGAGGAGGCCTCCAGTGCCAGCCTGTTTTTGTTACGATACCAAAGAACTATTGACGAAATGAAATTGATAAGCTGTTCAGCTGCGGCACAACTTCTATCGAATGCTTGGTTGTGCCCATTCATTAACGATTCTGAAGCGCCCAATGATAACGACTTTTGAGTCCATGTGAACGTTTTATATGCAATGGGCAAACTTGGAAAATGCTTTTCAAACAGCATCAATCAAATTTACTGGTCAATTTGTCGTTCAATGACACGGTAAGATCGTCATATTCAGCACTGGGAGAACAGGTGAATCAGATTATTGAACAGATGGTAATCCGTGTAAATCGTTCTGGATGTCCACAGGTCGCGGCGGATGTGAATACATCATTCAATGAATTAAGATGCTTAGTGTTCCAAAGTTCAGTGCAGTTGGTCCTGCATTTTCTTCAGTGATGGTTCCACGAAACTTACTTTGGCTGTTAGAATAATACTGTTTCCTGAAATAACCCCTCCTATTAATGACAACAAGTCCAGTGGTTTTCCCTGTTCCATTGTGAGCATCTGAATTTTGCCGGAGCCTCCTATGTTAGCCCAATTGTGCTTTCTTTAAAGGCCCACGCTCTTCATGCACGCTCATAGAACTGACAGCAGTTGGCCAACTTCGTCCTGAGGAAATCAAGATAGACCATTAAATTTGGAGTTAACTCCTGGGTTTGACTACATACGTTCCCACATAATTCTCAAACTCTAGTTCTTCCCAGAGTTGAAGACAACAAAGCTTACAAATGAGCGACAGTATCTTGGTCGTGTTACTACCAAGTTGTAATTAGGAAAAACAATGTACATGCCATTCTGATTGACGCGGGAATCCTGCTTGCTACCTAATGAAACGGAAACCGCGTTGTCTTGAACCCGTTTAGTGGTAACCTGTTCCACGAAAGCATTGAATAAACCCTGATCCTGATCCGCGGAATTTCTCCATGCTGGTTTTCGTTGCGAATAGTTCGCTCAAATATGATAAATCCATTGTGATGTGTCAAGACGACTGAGGCTGTAGCGCACACTTCCTTGACAAGAGACAGTTTCTGCGCGAGTTTTGCTAAAATTTCTTTGATTATTTGTTGAAATCGATGCATTCACTGAATTTATTCGGGTAGTTCCCCCTGTAAGAACAATAATGAACCGCCGGTGCTCGTTGAGTGGCTTAACCAATCTGGATCTCTTGGCTAATCCTGGTCTTTCAAACGGACCCATTACTATGATGAGAATAGACATGGACATCACATTAGGATTTTGAGGCTTGATGACATGGAACTAATCTGGACTATTCTTAAACAGACGCATGACATAACGAGGATCTCAAGAAATAACTGATACGTGTTAACGGGGAACCGAACGGAGCGGCCGATGTTAGTTTAAAGCGCAGACTACGTGTTGAACAATCTAGTCTGTAGTGTCCAATGAAAAAATCAGAAACGTATTTTCAGTTACATGATACCAAGACGAACGGTCCAACAACCAAGTTGAATGCTGCTCTGGGACAAGAATGGAGTAACCTGAGCTGAACTATTGTCAGTACCATGTCAGTGATGAAGAGGATTACACCAACAACACACACAGCGTTCCACATTAGCTGTTTCTAGAGGAGAACCTTAAAAGATAGGTATACAACGCTGCCACTGCCATCCACTGAATTTCATCACACTGTAAAAATATGGATATCCTTATTCCGTTTGTGGTATTCAGTTACACACTGGATGATCATATGCTGGCTCATAAAATGAGTATGTTAAATATAAAAGCTACCTAAAAGTTAGAATTTTCATAATTTTCTAGTGCGGCGTAAATCAATTTATGGCGTCAGTAGCTCTCTACAAAACGGAATGCGCATAGCAACGAGGATCAAGCAGAACGAGTGTGAAAATTATCTCCGGGGAAGACAGGCGACACGAGTAAACCAACGTGTTTGTGCACACCAATAATTGCGCGATCAACGGGATAGCAATAACGAACGAACGTCCGACACGCACAACTCAGTTCAAATACTCGTACATCGTAAGGTTAGAGTTACGAGCGTAGTGCACCCCACAGATTAAAAAAAACACGTCCGCTCATCTATTTGGTTCCATTGTTCTCACAGCCTATAAGCTTGTTGATCATGCATAAACATTCGATCTTCCAAGTACAACATACTCGACCAAAACAAAAAGCAGCTTACGGATACCTAGTTATCATCCGTCGGTCCAACACTTATCAGCAAGATAGTCAGTGGGAAGTGACTACTGTCCTCCTGAGGTCCGTGGTTGGCAATGGTAGAGAAACTGCCTGACCGGATTCAGACAATCAGTGCCGACGGAATCGCACGAATTAGAGGTAATTATCGAATCGAGCCAATGAAAGCCGTCACGAAACTGTCACACACGGGCCTCGTTACTTTCACCTGCAGCACAAGTGATTGTTCGTAATAAGATCCCACGTCTGTTCTACCTCTAAACCATACAGCTGCTTGACAGATGACCATTACTGCAGACAGTTAACGTGTTACTGACGGCAGATTGGTTCTTCAACAGTACCGGAGTTTAGGACTTTCTGAGTCAGTGAGATAATCAGCCATTATTGCATCAGACTCCTAGTGAAAAAGAACACGACAGGGTTGATGAGTTACCGGTCAAAACAAGTCCTAGTTATATAACGACAATGCTAATGGAAAAACAACCTGGTAGAGTATGCTGGTTTACTACATAGCAGAGGCTATTTTAATGTTATCCAAGAGAAATCGGACCCGGAAAAATACATGTTGACTAGCAACACAATATCTAACAATGTCCGCACGCACAACCACGTTTCCACTAAACTGGCTCCCCGATGCAACGCTCTCCGATTGGCATACAAATTGCATGAACTTAGTCAGAAACTTGCTTAAAGGACATCTGAACGTTTGCTCTCAACTATGAACGGTCAACTAGTCAATTTCAGTATTTCGTCCCATTGTTGGCCCTAACGACATTGATTATGTTAGGATGGTGGATCGGTTAAAAGTACCAATGAATGAGGTGGCCAATTCGTTGAAACAGACACACGTGTCAGGTTCGACAAATTCGAAAGCATCTCAACCACAGGCACCCCCACTTGTAGAGAAGGGCTAACTACTGAAGGTTGTCACAAAGCTGTATTCATCTGCCAGGCTAATAGGACAACCCCAACAAACCATGCGTTCTTCACATCCATGACACATCCGTTGTAAGTGGCGAGATCGCCCTATTCCACTTGGTGTGAATATCATCTTCGATGAAAGATGTACGCATCATTTTGCGTTTGAATGGAGGAGCGTCAAATGCGTCGCCTACAAGACGAACCAGCCAGCAGTACGAACCAGATACTATCAAATGTGCTCGTAAAAATCAAGTCATCCGAAATTCTAGCTTTGATAAAGATCTTGCGGGTAAAAATGCCGAGAAAAGGTCAGGTGCAAATTGAAGTTCAGAACAACCGCGTTCAATATGCAAAACAGCTCTGCTGAGAGGGCGAAGAGAAATGAGAGGAACAACAAAAAACAGCCAAAAACCTAGTTTACGAATGAAGCGAAAGCAACGCGATCAATATGAGCAATGCCCAAGTAATTCGGTTCGTGAACACAAAGAGAGCAAGATGAGTTCAGATGGAACATGAAATAACGTGGGAAGTGATGTGAACTAAACGAGAACAAGAGCATATTGTGAAAGGCTTGTGGGTTCTGTTGGTTGACAGGTGTGCGCACAGTTTGGCGTACTGAGGACGAGGTGGAACACAAGAGATGGACAGAGGGAGAGGGGTGCGGAGAGGGCAAAAGTAACAATCTTACGACCACGAAATGAAACTGAGAAGTACATGATCGAAATGGAAGCTATTACGAATAGAATCTCATCGTAGAGTGACGAAAAGTATTCAGGAATCGATAAGGTTCCGCAGTATACAGAGAAAACTGGGATGGGACAGGAAATAACAAAAAGAAAAGAAAACGGAGTAAACTATATACACAGTAGGTCAGCGACAATAACAATAGGCTCGCTCGATCAAAATGGACAAAATAGATACACTGTACAGTTAAATTTATTAGTTCAATGTTGTATCGCTGACAACGCCGATGATTCAGGAAGATACTATGGTCTCTTGTTTTCTCTTGAACATACCAGCATTTCGATTCGATAAGGAACCGCCTGACGGAGAATTTCCAGTGGCGGGGACTGAGTCTGAAAGACGATCCACCGACGGTGATGGATCGGAGACTAACGCCGCTTCCGCACTGGGGCCGCGATCCGCGTCCACGAAATCTGCCAGTTTCGCCAACTCTCCGATCAGATCCGAAACAGTTCCTGTTGCGGTTCGAACCAGTTCAGCGCGTTCATCACTGGATTTTTTGGCACGCAGCGAACTGCTCAACTGTTGCATCGGAGCGTAACGGTCGCGGAAACTGAATTTCGCTCGTGCGGAGCAGTCAGCCTGATCTATAAATACGGAACAGTTAAGTCGACAAGCTTCCAGCTGATCAGCGACGGAGATCAGCTGCTCCATTTCGGAAGAGAATCCAGTAGGAGTGGGCGCCATCAACTTGAGACGTTTCAGTGCAACTAGAAGATCGGTTAGCTGAACTGTGAGAGATTGCTTTGATGGAACGGAGATGCGCTCACCCTCGACGATGTTGTCTAGAGCAGTGGATGAGGTAGAGAGAATAGTCGGCAGACATGTGCGTTGACCAGGAGGAGGTATATCAGTGAACCGATGAATGGCTGGCCCGGTCCAGCTGAGACGTTTACTATTCTTATCCTGACCTCCGACTACTGCGAGCCCTTTAGAATTGAGCCAAGGAGTGGAGAGTTTGTGGTTGGGCGTTAGCGATGGCCGACATTGTATTGTAAGCGGTGCTGCGGATTCGCTTGAAGTAAGATGTTCTGGAAAGGGAATACTTTTAGGTGGGGCAGCCGGGCGCGTTGGACTAGGGGGGATATGAGAATCAAGGACATTGCTGCACGGTTCAGAAACGGCAGGAACAACTTGGGGCTTCTTTGATGGTCTCAAACGTGGCATCGTGAAATACCCCGAAGAAAGCACGGAGTCCGATTTCTCTTTGATCGAAGCAAGCGGTTCCGGAGTTTTAGAACACTTTTCTGCAGAATTCAGAGCATTAGATTGGGTCTGTGACTGTCTCTGAAGTCGAAGCCTTAATTCATTATGAAACTCAGCTGAAGGTGCCTGACCAACGGTACAACGGCGTCCTTTGGAAGCCAATTGGCTGGTTTGTTTCAATTCACAGGGCAAGGCATTCGATAAGACATCAGTTATCTGCACTACTGAATGTTTTGATTTGTTTCTGAAACCGCTGGCAGGGGAACCTGTGTAATCTAGATTGATGAGTGCCTTTGATGACAACTCATTGCTTGAGATCACTTTGGACGTGGTGCTTTTAGATTTCTGTAGTGCAGGCCGATTGGAAGCGGTTGCTTTTGAAGTATTGTGCAAATATGAAAGACATGGTGGTCGCGGGGGTTTCGGAGTCGAAGTAGAGGACGACTCGAATGGGGAGCTTGAACAAATGGCTGTAGGAAATGCAAACAGAAATAAGACAAGGCGTAGTGTGAGAAGCTCAACGGAAAACAGCAGACTGCTCGAGAAAACCACTATAAATGAACAAGTGCAACAAACAAAGACACTAAATATCACACACTGGAATTCATTTTCCTCCTTAAAGACCCAAGAGAGTTTTACACCTTAGCGGTATCAAGTATGAGACGTAAGAGTGCCAGCCTTCAGCTCACGTAGTCTCAAAAACGCCTTGTTGGGTTTCGGCAACCTCAAAGAACGCGGATGGACTTACTTCCAAGACATCACGATCCAACTTGATCATAAACGACGATGGACAATGCAACGACTGTTCGACGATCATAGAACCTTGTTTCTGGTAACACTATCCAGTACGAAAGACCGCCAGGTAGAAGACACGCGCACACAGTCATTAGAACGAAGTGCAACTTAGAGTGTAATCGTTTTGCATCCAACTGCTCAGCGTCAACTTGTTTGGTATAAATGCACAGTTTAGTGCGACAGTTACAGATGAGAGGATACTCATGTCTGATGCTGTTGCCAAGAATCTATCCGAGTAACAAGACAGACTTGCAGAGTTTAGTCCGAAACAAGCGAAACAATTCAGTGCCAAACTGAACTCATGAAGATAGGTAGACGTAACGTTGCAAAGTCACTCATCGTCCTACTTAACTGATGAATGACTGATAAATTTGTGGATATAATTAAAAGGTAAATCATCCTTGGGCGGAGCGCTCGTATTTAGACTGACAGTACGAACAGCCCGAGGTGAAGAAAGCCACTGGAAACGAGCTCGATTAGAATGCGCATCCTTATCACGACCGCAATCTAACTGTAGTGCTTGTGAGGTGATCATGCGTACCACCACGCCACTGTTGAAATCCTCACGTATAAAAACAACCATGTTTGATTGATTAACCTGCCCAATCATTTCAGCAGGAGACACAGTAACTGCCCTGTAAATGCCAATTAATGATCTCAAGTTTAGGGTCTTTTAATCAGGTTGAAATCTAAGTGTTTAGTAAATCTGATGAGTGATGCTTTGCTCAATGATGAACAGTTAGAATGAAATTAGATTCCGGTGCGTCTTTCCGAAAGGAGGTAGTTGGAATCCCTACCTAGACAACAGAACCGAGAGCAAATGCGAGCGACGTTTAATTTATAGCCTTTTTTGAGTGTAAACCAATAAATCCTTCTATTACCACAATAGGAAACGTAGAATATGCAGTTATGTGGTTTTCATACTACATAATAAGGCTAACTGTCTACATCGCCGTCATCACCGCGAGACCCACAAGCTTGCAGGACCAACGACGCGATTAGAGATGCCCAGTGGGGTTCTTTAAAATAAGGTATCCCAAAGGGAGGTTCAAAAACCGCTAAACCATTTCGTCCAGTTGGTTTTCCAAACAGTCGATACTCGCTCCAGTACTTCTGGCATTGAACACACTCGATACCTATGTAAGAACGTTGTAGTCCTAGTGGCAAACGTCGCCCGACCGAGGTGTTTCGTACTGTTCGTTCAGTTTACCATCGATCCTGACACTCGTTTACGTCTCGTAGTGACCTCGCATTCTTCTAGGAGGTGGTCGAACTTCGGTATATCAACTGATATTCACTCGCTCTAAATGCTAAACAAGTACAGCTCGTTTATGGCGTCCATTGTGTGAACGCACCCAAAACAGCATGGTCTACCAACCAACCAACAGGGGAACAATACAGCTCACGCTGTAGTTTGGATAAACCACACTTTTTATTAGTGAACATTGGTACCCACAAAACTAGCGATCAAACACGTGCCCAGACACGTTAGACTAATCATGAAAGCGTACGTGGCAAGTGAGTACATAAGTATCAATAATGGGCGGTATATATGCGGGAAAAACGTCCAGGCGAAGCATTGTAAATGATGCACGAAATCGATCAGTTCACATGTTATGATTCCGGTCAAACAGGGAGAGTGTGACGTGCGTAAAAAATACAGATTCGGAAGGACCTGGCAATCACGTGAATGCTGACAGTGAAAATATATTGGCGGTCTACTTGTCATTTCCATGTGAGTCGGTTGTGAGCATTCCAAACAGAGTCCATCGACAGACGTTACGAGGAAAGGTATTGTTGGAGGAAGAAAGTTCCATCAGTCGCCTACGCATAGTAACCACTGAGTAAAAAAGTAAAATGAGAAGCCATGCCATTGAAGAGGTCGATGATACGGTGCAGAGGAATCCTTCCTGAAGCCACCTCTATACAGCGCAAAGCATTCTAAAATCCACGGTTTGCGATCTTGATGCTGAATCTGACAGCATGAATATCAATCGTATACAAACGAGCGAGAGAATCAGATGAACTCTAAACTCATTCAAAAACAGTTCGCATAATTTTGGATGAAAACTAGTCAATTTCCTTAGCCACCGCTTGAAAATGCAGCCAGTCATCCACGCCTTCTGTTGAGCTCGTAAACAACGAGGTTACCTAATATGGCATATCTTGGTTGTTCGCCGTGGGAGTTGATGAACGAAATTTGTTTTTCCTTTGTGGTATTGCAACACACCACTGTCATTTTTTCCTTAGACTTTCACCCCATTACACGTTACCCTTTCTAACCTTCGTTTGGAATTTCTCTTAACTCGCCGCCTACTGCTCCTTACGTGAGTAATATGTTTCATCACATAATTATGTCCACGAGGAGGTCTCTTTGGCCGGCATCCCGAATTTGGGAACTTTGTTTACGTTCGACCATTGACAGCCGAAAATTCCTTTGCGATGTACCATTTTGTTGGATCGTCACCTCGGTTATGTGCTCAGTCGCTTGACCCAAAACAGAGAAATCAGAAGAGACGCGACTGCACTGTTTATTGGAAGAGCGAGAAAAAACTTAGATCACAGAAGCTCTAGATTTATAAGACAAAACGATTACCATAGATGGTCGACAGAAACAAGGCGAATCAAATGAGACAGTCATATATGGCAGTTAGGGAGTCAGAACTAATCACGTTACAGGGGGCGTCAGAGGGCAACGCGAGAAAAAACACTGTCCAGATAGCGCACAGGCGTTCGACCGCACACCTGCAATCTGATTGACTGAGTGAGGCCTTACCACCATCCACGACCGTACCATCCGAGCTGGGCCGACCGATCGATGTGGCGCGATGCGCCCTGGCTGTCTCTTTAGGAGATGCGCCTCTTAACACATTTCGAACGTATGTAACATTTCATATTGATTTTGTATATTTACTCTCATGCGTTTGCTAAAAACGATGTACTTTATATTATGGAAACATTACCAAGTGGTTTGCGGTCGTTAGAAGTCTGATTTGTTCTCTGGTTGTTAAGTTCTACTGATACCCAGATGACCTCCAAAAACGTTCTACTGACGCACTCATAACGACTTGTATACACTTATAACAAGTAAGCAAAAATTAGTGAACAAGGAATATTCCATACGTTAAATACAGCCAGTTTTCGTAAAAATACAATTTCCAAATACAACCGGTTGGATTGGATTCGGTTGCACAACTAATTCATTGGTTGAGACTTATCTGAGAAGCAACGCGCCACAGCATGTACATCGAGTCCAAACTGTCAGTACAGCGCATAGCAGGGAAGTGAACAACAAAACTGACGAGGAGATAGCAATCACAAAGTCGAGAAAACGAGTGTTAAAGTGATCTTCAACCAAACAACTAGAGGAACGACAGGGCAAGGAGAAATTGTGATAAGACTCAGTGATTTAACGGCTAGTGGCAACCATACCGCATCGAATGTTAACCAGCAGGAGCACCAACAAACTGACTTGGTTTATGATAACCATGATCTTGACAGCATTGTGCAGTTATACCGATAGAATCTGTCCGCCGTGATCACCTACATCGCCACAAAGTCGGAAATGCTGTCTACTATGACAATGTCGTCGCCAACAATCTGGGCGTACTCGCACAAGGGGAAACTTTTCACACCACCAGTGTTCTCTACCCCATCTAAACAACACTTACTCTCATCGTTTTAGTGAATGGTGACTCGAACAACAGTACTAATTGACTATCCTGGAGAACGTCACAGTAAGTTTGATCTCTTAACATCCACCATCATGAACAGGAGCTCGGTCTAGTTCCGTCTGAGTGCGAACGACCTGGCAGGCGTGACCAAAAAAATTCACGCAACAACAACTGTGGCATAAGTTTAAGAAAATCAGCTTGATCAAACACGTTGAGAAATCGAGGCAAGCTGAAGTGACTGGTTGAGGCATAACGGTTCTGTACCTTAATTTGGCTGAATGGGAAACGAGAAGGTAAATATTGGAAGTGTCTGATTTCGGTTGAAAAAGCTAAACGACCGATAACCCAGTGCAAAACTAGCATGGAATACATCGAAAATAACCGAGCAACGAGTCGAACATAATAGAAAGAAAAAAATAAATGAAGACTAACCAGAGGTGCTCATGACCGATGGAATGCTGAAATCCAGTGGAGGTGGTGGTACGGGAGGTGATGTTGCATTCGAATGCGAAACACGAGGTTTAGGACAGGGCGCGCGGGTCGATTGTTCTTCCATCAATGGAGGAGGTGGGACAAGGAATGGACCGGTGGCCGTAACCACAAGTTCGGTAGATTCATTCGCACGAGAAGAACCAGAACAGGATGGAAAGAAGGTAGGAAAAAGATCCTCCGTACCAACAAGATCGGATCCCAACGGTTTCACCGGTGTAGTCCGACGTGGTGGCCGAGGTGCGGTCCTTTTCCGACCGAGCGAATTGGATGAAATAGGGCCAGCAGAAACCGATGGATCACACTTGTCGACGGGAATATCGTGCACGGCAGGCTTAAATCGAGCAGTGTTAGTTGGGCTTCCGGGAACCTTGAATTCCTGGTGAATGTAGAACATTGGTGTGTGAGCTTTGGTACTAGCCTTCTTTGGCATACACTGCTCAGATCCACCAACCCCAGAATCAAGTTGTCCCTCATCCGACGCGGGACTGGCTATATTAGGAAAAGGAAAAAATTATCAGCGAACAAAATGTCACTCGAAATGTTAACAAAAACATATCAAGCATTCAGAACAATGTACCAACAGTACTCACCTCGCAGTTCTTCTGAAGACACCTGCTGATCGTTCAACATCCGATCAAAACTTGCACTACGCCTTGGGGGAGGTGGACGTGGAGGAAGTGGAGGATGGTGCAGCGCAGTCGACCCAGGAACGTCAGTAGTTCGAATCGCATCTGTACCGGTTTGGTTGAGCTGTGTGAACGATGAGGGTACGCTGACTATGGGTAACTGACTGCCAGATCTGGCCAGTTCTTCAGCAACCTGGTCCTCAATACTCCGCGCACCGGTCTGCATAGCCTCCAGCTGAGTACGGAGTACGTTGAATGTGGGCCGCTGTTCCGGATGCCATCGCCAACCTGTGTAAACAGAAGTGAGAGAAAGAAAGACAGGCGTGAATCGAAAGCCTTCAACATTTTCGTTGTCAAATGGGTTTTATCCAAGAACACATGTGTACAGATATGGTCATAAATGTACCACCAACCAACAACGACTGATTTTTTAATAAAAGTGCGTCCGATTCAGTGGATTGAACTACACTGCCAAGGTCTATTAAGAGTAGGAAGTGGCAAGCAAACATTTGAACATACAGACGATGCTTCATCCACACATATGAGCTCAGGCTAAGGTCTATGGTGAACCATCCAAGAGTTTCAACAACGACAGATGCAAATCACGATAGTCCACTTTCATCGATTTTGAACAGTTTCGTTAAAGACGAAATAATGTGAAACCAGTTAAGAAACCCAAAAAATGCTCATGTATATCTCCCACCTAGTAAGAGAATGACCGATTCAGACGGAAAGCCGTTCTCGTTTAATAATTTTCAAGCATCACAGATGATGTCACATGCTATCCCGTGTCCTAAATCGTTAAAGCTCAAGACGTGGACTTAATGCTAGATAATGAAGTTATGGATGAAGTTCACCAGTTTATGTGCAGAGAAAGTTGGATTCGCAGCAGCGGAATTACAGAAGATGAAATTGAATCACGTATATCTAAGGCTAGAGTGTCATTTCCCAAATCTAGGACAGCTATGATGACAGAGGCATCTCATTGAAGTTTGAGGCCGGCTGCAAGGGCCGTCTTACTTCAAAACTGTGAAACTTCCGCATTGAAAACAGAAGGCGTGAACCATCTACAAAAATGTGATCAGCGGGGCTTACGTTCGATCATTCGCAACGGTGACCCCAACGGGTAAGCGATGATTAGGTTAAGACGGGAACAGTAAGAAGTAAAAGCTGTTTTGTCGAGGTCTGTTTACGGTTATTCATCATCAGGTCAATTACATAACATTTTACATCATCGTGGTTGTCAACCGAGGAAAATCAGAAACAATTAGTCGTATAATTACGTCATGTTTTTGTGAATTAGCGGACAACTAGGTGACAAAATTGACCACGGGGGCGTCGAGTCAGTAACGGGAGGCCATGGTAACCGTAGGGTTTGAACAAATTTCTTCTGAGCACACAACTGTGGATTGCGTAACCTCTGAAGTAGTGTAACATTTAATGAACAAACAAAAATGGGCACACAGTGTTCGAACCGAGTTTCAATATGAACTTTACTTATCGACGTGACAGAATGGGAGTATGAAGCGAAATGAACTCACATTGTAACATGAGCTTGTAGATCGCCTCAGGACAGCCCTCAGGCTGATGCATCCGCTTGCCTTTCTCGAGAAAGACATACACATCTTGTAATTCGATTCCCGGGTATGGCGTTTTCCCGTAGGTGGCAATCTCCCAAAGCAATACGCCAAAAGCCCATACATCCGATTTTGTGGAGAATATGTTGTAGACCAGACCTTCCGGAGCAGTCCATTTGATGGGGAATTTGGCTCCGTCATGCGCACGATAGGTCACATCTCGTTCCATGCACCGTGCGAGACCGAAATCAGCCACTTTGATGGTACGTTGCTTACCAACCAGACAATTCCGAGCGGCCAAATCACTGATGAGTGGGTGGAAAATTAGTGGGAATACGATTGGGGATGGACAGAGTATAGATTGTACAAACAATCCTCTTCGCCCTAATCGCAACTCTAATATTGGTATGCAAGCGGAGTACCATAAACTCATTCAGGCTTGTGCCGAACAAGTTGATAGAAAGAGAACTCGCACTGGGAAAACAAGTTTACCACTACAAGATGGAAGAAACTAATTGAAGGAATAAACACGGGAAGACAGACTGAAACTCAGTTACCACGTAAGTTTCGATGAAGGTTTCGAGAAAAACTAAAAAACCCAACGAGAACCGGTTTACACTGCTGCATGAAATGAAGAAACGGTATTTCATCTGTACACTAAAAAGCGTTTGCTATTATGTGCTCTCTAAGATGATATGTCGATTAAATGCTAGCAGGTGGTTAGACCTGGATTGCAAAAGACAGCAATGGAGGTTTGAATCAGTGAATACAACGATATTTCCAACATTGAGTTAGCCGGTGCAAAGAATAAGGCAATGTCCATTGAGGAAGTGGGGCGGTGGTAACTGGAAGTGCAGTGGAACTATTATTGGTGACTCAGTTGTTTGCTTATAAAATGTCAGCACTTTGAGTGTGTGAGTGTACACTGAAGTTAGAAATGAGTGTTAGGAAATCATTTTCATCTCCATTTTCTTTTATATTTGTTCTCCACATGATCATGTGACAGTTGAGTACCGATGACAAGCAACAGTGCACCGGTAAAATGAGGATGCAACGAGATAACATGTGAAACACGGTATATTATATATAAATGCACGGGTAGATTTGAACATGACGATTGAATTGTATTCTTTGAGTACTGATGAGAACAATTGGATAAATGGAATTTTGAAAAAGTAACCCTTGAAATGATAGTAATTTTGCAGACGTAATCAAGTGGGTGATGCGATTTGTTCAACAGTACTTAACCTGGTATACCAGAGAATGTTCGACAGCCTTTCATCGATATAATTTGGAATACTTCAAACCTTATAAATGGAGATATGACAAGGGCCACGTTTTTATCACGGCATTAACAAAAACAGAGCAATGCAGATAGATGCAGAAAAACACTTACGATTCAACTATAAGGCTAACTAATGGCACATAAGTGGATGTGCATCAACATCAAACCGATCTCGGTGACATACCACTCTGGATCAATTGCATTGACATACTCAAAGAATAACCGGATGAAGTTTAGTTCGGAGAGTATAATGTTCGTTGACTTGTTAACGTTAGTGTACACACTACTAAAACTGGTTCACAATTACCAATGGGACGGTGAACGCATTGGTGATTAAATCACTGGAGTTCGTTTAGCTCAACATGCTATTTGAAACATACAGAGTAAGTCGGCAAGAATCGGAGTTATTGTCTATGGTCCGCATTAGCAACAGCAACAGTTACAAACATCGAATGTCTGTTTCTCACTAATTCAGTGATGAAAAAAATCCAAAAATTCTGGTGGCTATTAGTGTATTGTAAAGATGATTTTAAAACACCACCTGCTGAGTTCCAATCTTTAAAAACCTTACTCTAAACATAACCACTCCTACACAGTTCGATCATTTCACAAGTCCGATCACGGAATCCACGAGTCAACTTGATTTTTGTTTGGCAAGAATTGTTCCACGTATCAACAGACTCCTCCAACCGAATGTCCTGGTCTGCTAAATCAAGTGACCAAGTGTGTGACAATAAAGCTTGTTTGATTGCTAAACGTGCATTATGAATCACATCAAATATGAGTAATGAAAATTATCACACAGTGCATTAAAATGTTTCCATAATGCAGCACAGAGAGATATATATATTTTGCAGTAAAGCCCGTTCGAAAGTTGGATATCAGTCACTTGCTGAAGTTCCAGTATGTGATCAACGAAACATTCATCTGAAAAACGACGGAATAAATCAAGGTCGCTTCTGAAACGACACTCATACAACAAAATCCCAAACAATGAAAGGCATGTCACGGTGATTACATTCAGTGCTCTGTGAATACCTGAAGTCTTCATTGCTGACGGCAAATCTGGCGGATTCTCTTCAGCACACAGTTGAGTTTGAAAGCTAGCCAACCGCTTTTGTCTCTTGAACCATTACCGTTAATTAATGCATGATCACCTTTGGCTCTAAAACGGTAGTTTTTGGTTATGCACCATCAGGAAATACTAACCCATTCAGAGCTTTCGCGGTCCATGGGCATGCAAAGCTTGGTACAGCGGGCGAGTGTGAACTACTCTGCGACGTCACTAATCACATGCGGTCTAGATAGGAGCAGACTGTGAAGGTCTAGACAAAGGAAACTTGAACTCAAACCAATAGGCTTAGACCCGGAATGTGTCATCAAAAGAACTCAGCTGTCTTGAAATAAGCAGGTTAAATATCACGACGATCATTGTGATGGCAACAGAGTTGCTATTATGGTGTGCGATGTCACGTATCAATGAGTCTAAGCAGAAAGCAAGACAACCGGAGCCAACTTAGCAAACGAATTGACGGCAGTGAAAGAAAGTTGACACAGTGTCTATGAATGTTAAAATGTTTGTAAACAGATTATTCACTTATTGAAAACTTGGTGAATGTTGTGGAAAAAACAAGTCAACCAGAAAGTTCCGGTGCTCCAGTGTCTGTCGACAGAAGTAATAAATGCTGGACCAAGTCTTCCAGATGGTTCCAACAGAGACCAGAGGAAGTCGAAAGCTGTATGTATACGTACAGATTACTGTGTGAAAACGTGCAACCCACTGGACCAAGCAGCACACATGGTCGAAATCAATGACAACCGAACCGCACGTCTAGGGTAAAATTTGCCCATATGTGCACGATATTCAATGCACACTGATCAATATTTTACGATCAAGGTTCAACGGCTCACCACAATGCAAGAAAGATGAAGGCAGCAGATGGCCAGAGAGATATAACACCCAAAAACAAACCGATAAATCATCATATAGTGCTCTATTAAACATGAAATTTTGATCTATCAGTTACGTAGACTGTGAATCAAATTTAGTCAGAAATGAACAGTGAAAATGCAAACGGGCAAGCTGAAGGTGTGAATAGAGAGGATGAACAAAATAATATAAGCGACTTACAAACTTAGAGTAGATACTAAGCATATAAGAATGACAACATAAACACAATCGAACAAGCGTGACGAGTATACGTTTCGTCGATAATCAGATGTCTTACGTCAGTTTAGGCCTATGCAGTATGCACTTATGATCCATGCGTATGAAAAACAGGGTCCTAGAAAAAGCTAAAGAGTCGAGAAGGAAATTAAGGCATTGAAAATAAAAATACACTTCAGTTTCAACCACGTGTCGCCATTCCTTATTTTGATTGACCTAGTAACTCTTCGGGTCAAATGCTCCAAACCAGTAAATGGTTACTTTAATGTCATAAACAGTAGCTAGACTCTGTTGTTATTCTAACACGTAATTATAATCAGTTCGGATGTTTACGGCGAAGATTAGATTATCCGAACACAATGACTGGAGAAAGAAGCAAATTCTGCGTAGCATCTTGAACCCTTTCACCACCATAGCGCGATGAGACAAAGTGTTATCATCTTGCAGGAGCCAGCAATCCATCACAGTATACAACAGCGACATACAGCCTGGTAATCAAAATGAATTCCAAAAGGTTTATTTTATGTTCAATCAACCTGCTTAAAACCAAGGAACAGTTAACCAAAGCAGACAAATGAAACAAGTCAAAGTATTCGATGGAGTCAATCACACAATTCTGTGTGCGTACCTTCACCATCATTGAACTTTACTAACGTAGTCAACCGATTATCTGAAAGAACGAAATTTTAATATAACCGTTAACGATGTACCATGTGAACCACACACGGCAATTACAGATGTACCTGAAGGGACAGTATAGGCCCTTCTTGAACTACCACAGCTGGTAAGTTTCCTGCTAATGTTATACACAGACGACAAGAAAGTGTACCGAATGATTGATAGTATTACTGTGATTACTACGATCTTAACAGTTTACATCACTGGTTTCATTTGACGTCTCATAGCACAGTCCATTCGTGGTCTCGGATATTACGTCCTCGTTTATTCTGTTGAACTCTGTATCCGACATTAACCGTGTGCTCAAATGCACCCTCGATTTCTCCTTTTCACTTTTTCTCTGCCTTCTATTTCGTATGGTCGATAACCGCAATCTCGCATCACCAGTCATTCTGTCCATCGCCGTGAGTTTTCTCAGAAACACTGTATCAATATCATGTCGTTCATCTGTACAGCCCGTAGATCAGCACTCATTTGTCATGATATGGCACCTGGTTTATAATTCATCTCAAATCATCACGTACTTCGGTGTCTTTCGTTGATTAAGATCTTGGAAGTTCTCCTATTATCGATAGGTGGGTACGTGCCCTAAACAGTCTCAATGGAATGTACTTTTACTCCGTTTCTCCAGTAGCATCAACTATGGATAATTTCCAGAGAACTGTGCACCAGTCGCCTTGTCATTTTGACCGTCGCTTCGATGACGGTCGAATCTCCCGTTTGCGGCGGACATTTTGAATTCCGCGTCGATAAAATGTGGTTCATTGTCTGGAATGAAGGTTTCAGGTATTCCATAGGGCGCAAATTGAGCTCGGAGCTTATTGATGATCGCTCTGGAAGCAGTAGAGCCCAGCCATTCCAACTCGTTTGATGCTTTTTTGTTTTAACGCGTGACACATCTAAATAACTTGTTTCATTCCTATGCTCGTTGTAACAAGGTCGGATGCTACTCCAGCTTGCCATCTGGACTGGTAGCTGAGACGACATACCAGATTGTTTGAATTGTCGACATTGATTGGCTGTAGCCTTCTGTAAATTATGGGTTGACTCCGTTTACACCCTCTAAACTGCACCTTGGTGACGAAGAAAACTAACACACCGTGAATTGTCAACTCGGTTGTTTGAGACCTTTCAGTTAGAGTGCCTCTTCTTGAAGCGCAACGAACTGGCACAGTCGGACCTCCAGTAAAACAGTTAAGCCCGTCGACGATCCCAAACGAAATATACTTATCCCGTAGAGAAAGCGTAGTGTACAGCAACAAAGTGTGCTTCACCGTTTTGTTCACTCTTTTTGTTTACAAAGGCTGTTAAAACTGCGTGTTATCAATGTGTCCTCGAAATATCAGGGACGCCCATATTGTGACCTAGAAAATGTTATTTCAAACATCGAATCCTCTGAGACATAGTCTCACCCCAGTACGAATATTTGCTATTAAGGCCACTCCTACTGGAGCTGCAGCATCATAGGGATCGTCTAAAATACAAACATTTTGTCTATATTAGAGTATATTCAGTCCGAAACACCTGTATTACTCTATCGTGAAAATTTATGTGAAGACCTGACACACATTCCGGATTCTAATCCAAATCGCCAATCAGCTTGTGACTGGAACAACCTTGAGGCGATGTAATTACCTAATGCGGTGCGACTGTTTCACATTGGACTGACGAATTACATCTCCCATACTATGTCCCAATTAAATTGATCATATTTTGATCGCCACGAAAATATCTGTATATTTTCATCCAGTTTGCCCTTCATTTACTCCATGTTTCTCAATTGCGATCCAACCATAAGTCGGGTGCACACAAACACCGCAAACTGATGTGTAAAATTACAGTGATTTCGAAACGGAATGATAAGATATGACAATAGCCATCGTCCATTACATTTCTTCTTCATCTTGCCAAAGAAATTGGAGCACCGATACTTATTTTTCTGGCCAACGGTTGTGGCAACTACGAAACCAAGAGACTACTTTGATTTGAGCTGTCTCCAACTAAAAACAGCCCCCTTGAATTATGCCGACTTATTGAAGTGGTCGTATATCTGTTCCGAATTCACCATGTGCATTCACGCGTATTTATGTGGGACATTTCCACTTCAAAACGGTGTTCCACATAAGTATTCGACCTCCCTCCTCTTTATCAATGTTATGCTTCAAGGAACTCGAAGTGGAGCTTCCATCAGGTAGTAAGCCGAATACTGCTGAATGTGCGGATGACACTGTATTACTTAGTTCTTCTGTAGAGAACATGCAGACGATACTGAACCGATCAAGCCATATGAATGATGCATATGGTGTGAGTTTACACCGTCCAAGTGTAATACGTTGTTAAATAAGCTGGCTGGCAGTGACCCCGTCTTTGTTACTGAAGGCAGGCCGCTTGAGATTATCGAGCCTTTCAACAACTTCGGCGGCTTCATCTTAACGGTCTGTTATGTTGATCATGAGGTTTCCACAAACAAAGAGAATGCACGAAGTGAATTTAGAAACTTCCGTCACTTGTGGCTTCGCAAAGACGTCCATGTGCCTATAAAATGTTGCGTATAAAATGTGCGTGTGTACTCAGCTTGGCTCTGTGTATCAGAAAAATGGGAATATTCGGGTGGAAGATGCAAACAGACTCCCGCCGTCTCCGTCAGTTAGCATGTATCAAAAGACCTGACTGTGTCATTAAGACGATAGTCAATTGAAGAGTATTTGGGAAGTGCACGAGTTCACGACCACTAATTGAGGTAACGAAAATGCACAGTCTTCGCTGGTCGGGCGATACACTCAATGTATCGACGAAACGCCTGTCACACTGTGCATTGTTCAATGTGGATGTTGATGGTTGGAACAAACCTCAGTGATCAGACAATGGTATGACCACGGGTCACAAGGGCCTCGACCATCCAGCTGACTGCTGATCGCCAGGTTGAAGGGAGGTTCCAGACCATCCAGACCGCTGGCCGAAAACACATTCAGACACGGAGGCAGACTGTAGGGTGTTTATTATTTTCGAAGGAATCCATCTGCTTCTCCTCCTCTCTTCTGTTCTCTTCGATATGATTGTTTCTTTGGTGACTTAGAGTTGGTGAACTAATGTCCGGATCGGTGACAGGCTGAGCCTAAGTATTCCCGGGAACGGCTGAAAATGGATCCGACAATCACGTAATAGATTAGCATGAAAGAAGTCAGGAAACGTTTTTGCACAAAGCATCTCTCGAGCACATTTCACTGCATCTCTTCAGACGCATACTGTACTGTGCTGGTGTGTATAGCAAAGTTCAATGAACGTTGTTAGACCAAACGACAAAATCGATAACTACACATTCACAGGCACGCACGCACAAACATCAATGTGCATCAATTACCAGGGCAATCTAGTACTGATTAGCAAGGCTTTTTGTATGCAGAGGTGACTTCCATTTGGTAATTGCGACCACCCCCGCATACCTGAGAAGCCCCTCTTATTTTTACTATGTAACATATCCGACAGGTTGTGTCCGACTGTCATTTCTTGGTTAATGTCTTTAGCGGAATACCTTTCCAATGTACTATTACAAACACCTTCGATAAGATAAAATGCGACCTGACAAAATGCCACATGGAAAGTACCATAGATTAATTGAACAAGATAAGCAGAACCTACAACTTCAACCGATGGATGTTTGACAAACTCAGCCTCATCTGCAATGAAGCGATAAAACAGACCAAAGGGAATGATAAGATATGACAATAGCCATCGTCCATTACATTTCTTCTTCATCTTGCCAAAGAAATTGGAGCACCGATACTTTTTTTTGGCCAACGGTTGTGGCATCTATGAACCCAAAGACTACTTCGATTTGAACTGTCTCCATAGAAGAACAGCCCCTTTAAATTATGCCGAGTTATTGAAGTGGTCGTATATCCGTTCCGAATTCACTGATGCACACTTATGTTTGTGCGTGCGTGCTTGTGAGTGTGTAGTTATCGATTTTGTCGTTTGGCCTAACAACGTCCATTGAACTTTGTAATTTGCATACGTTAGTGAGAAGACCTGATAAATTCAGTATTCCCAAAAAATCCTTCGACTCATCAGCGTTCAACTAGTCTTTAATGTTGTACACCATCCCAGAAGAACAACAGCATCTAGTCATACGCCCAGTCTCAGATTCTGTTCGACCAGCTTTCACAACTCAGTCTAACATCAGATGACACTGGTAGTTGGTTTAAAATCAAGTTAGTCGACCTCGAGCACCAATATAAAGTTACGTCATCCAAATGGGACACAATCCTGATGTCAAAATACATGGGTGCCCTTTCTGAGTTACGATTCAGCAAAAACCTGATGATCTTACGGCTAGACAAAGGCTCTAGTGTTGTGGTAATGGACAAAGCTGACTATATATCAAGAATGCAGCCACTATCGGATAACACCGCCGAATTCAATCCGCATAGCTCAGCAGGTAATGCTGCGGAACTACGGGTCAGCAAGGCAGTACAAGCATTATTAGAAAAACATTTCACTGATCACGAAACAGCAAAATTAATTACACAGAGAGCATCACAAACTATGCAACTATACGGTTTGCCCGAGCCCTACAAATTCAGTATATCTTTGAGTCCAATATTATCCATGTCCAATTCACCACATCACAAGCTGATACACAGTGCTTGGCCCAACTACTTCAGAAAACTGGAAGATGGTTTCGAGATAATTGACTTATTCGACGGTTTGGACTGTACTACCAAACCAATAGCGAGTATGGGCACAGCTCCTTTGTTCATAAGTCTTCCTTCGATGCAGACGAATGATACAATTTGTCAATACATCGAATCAAATCATTTGAACACAGGATTACCTACGTCTGGGTTAGAAGGATTTCTGCTACTGTGCATAGCGAACGCCGAGTACTACTTCCAGGAAATCGGCCCCGTAATGCAGTCCATCTACCAGAAACACATGTGGACAGAGCAACACCACTTTCAGAATTCTGTGAAAATGTGGCCTCGTGAAAACTCTGTTTTACCGTGTAAGACGAATCCGTGCGAAAGACATATTGGTCAAAGAGATGTGGCTGTTGAGAGTCAAGTTTAAAAAAACGGTTATCCCTCAGCATTCGTTGAGAAACTCGATGAATGAAGGCCAGCTGCCGCAGTGGCTTCAACAGTTCTTAAACTGAATGTCCACTTAAGTTTGCCTTACAAAGGTAATGATATTGCTTGTTTATTGAGAACCTGCTTCCACGGCAGCTGGGGGATGAAATGTTTACGCAATCCAACGCGTCACGCCGTTCAACACCAGCTGAACCTCCACACCATCGGTGAAAGCAATGTTAGTGCCCAGTGCCCAATATTACATCATTTAAGAATTCTCGTTTTAGTGTCTGACTACTTATATATGGAGAACGGAGCGGTAAGTAGGCAATCGAGTTAACGGACACATTCCAGGTGGAATTCGTAAAACGCTCATGAATAGCACAAGTGTCAATTACGTCAGAAGGTGAGGAACCACAAAGAACCGACGCTATCGATCTGTTGATACTTCCCGACAAGTCGACTTCAAATGAACCAGAAGAAAATCTTTCAGACAGATAACACATCAAAAATTGAAGGCTTCTGAGATTCGAAGGTCGACAGCAACAAAATGATTTGTTCGTCAGAACCAGCTTGTCCCGAAAACTAATGCGCACTTATGTGTGTGTGTGATTGGTACTCAAGCCGATAAACTACGGTCGAGGAAGATAAAGGAAAAACGTTAGGTAGCAGGGTTGATAACCTTGACACTCAGATCGTGCAGTCCTGAGTAAGTCTGTCACATATTCTCATGAAATCAACTGATCGACGGTTACAGTTGGTTAAACGTTTCTCCTGTTCACTTTCCGGAAACGCAACTCCATGATGAAACCTGAGTGGGTGGGAGCCAAGGAGGTTCAAACTTCGATGAACTAGGAATCATCTGGTCGCGAATTACTGAGAAAGTTTGTGAGTCAAAACCTGGAAGTTTCCGCTGACAATGCAAACAGGTCCAGATCTCCTTATGGTGACGTGTCTGCGGTTAGTCTATCGACACCTGTTTTTCACGAAATCTGTCTTAAGTAATCCATTCTTCACCCTTTGCATCAACAACATGAAAGGTTAGCTTTTACCCGTAAATCGCCGTTTGGACTCCATTCGGGTTTCTCGTAAACCAGGACTTCATGAATTCAAACAACTCAATTCAGTAGTATCCATATCAACCGACTCTATTGTTTCAGCAACCAACACAATCAATGTCTAACTCTTCTTTGTTAACTGTCTAAGGTAGTATTGTTTTGACGCAGATAATTGATATAAGACAGCACGTCGGTACATTTGTGTATGGATTAAAATTAGTTATCATCATCACCATCACGCTAGTGTGAGATGACTTCACAAATGTGTTTTCGGTAATGAAAATGTGCGGAAGTGTGACTTCGATTGTTGTACGAACACTTCAATGAAAAGTTTGGTTGGGTTTAGGCGTGCATAACACATTGATTTAAAATAAATTAACAGCCTGGTAACGGCACCACGCAGTGTAGAATTTATGCGACAAAACTTGAAAATAGGATGACAGTGTGTATTAAGGACAGTAAACCTATAGGGTGCAGCCAATGCGTTATACTTGCCTTTGATTTCCAAAACATAGCACAGTGCCCAATCAAAGGTATTCTGGACCACATGGGTAAGTGTGAGTGTCTGATTTCTGCATTTCCTCCCGAAAGAAATCAGATACATTTGAAAAAATAAACAAAATATATGAAGCCTGCTTGCACCCGGGCAATAACAAATAAACAATCACTGCCTATGTGCTAGCCTGTTAAATTGTAACTTAACCCAACAGATGAGACAGTGAACAGCAGTATACGACATCAACAACAGGTCTAGCCATCGATGTACATTCAGTATAGATGAGTCACACAACAATAACAGTAATAAACCACGATCGTCGCAGACACACAATCAACAGCTAGTGTATCGAGAAGAAGAGAAAGAGAGCATACCAAAATAATTTGGCATCAAGGAAAAGCATGATGGTACAAGAAACTACAGACAGAAAAAGGATTAGATCAGAACAGTGGAACTAACAGACACAAATATCCAGTACACTACAACGTTAGTTAAAATACACGAATGAAGAGAAACGGTACCAAAAATTAGCGTTTATTATGAGGTGGATTATCAGGTTCTCTGATAGGCTAAAACCGTTACAGTGTATACACTGATATCACAAAAACTTCTAGAGACATAATTTTGAATAGATAACATGTGATAGTCAATATTTCAAGAGAAATACGTCACCAAAGACCACAATAACTGAGCCCCTTCGAATTGGGAACACGAAAGGCGGCACAGGAGACGGTAGAATTTCTGTATCAATTACAACTTCCGGAAAAACTCAGTGCCAGTCCAAGCTTTAGTGTGGTAGTAATAATGACGTGTTTATAGTCCTAAGGAATACTCCGATCGTCTACACCTGGGAGATCTTGAAGAAGATAACTTCTTTATTCGGTCTATTAAAAGCAGTGGTTTGTAAACTCAGTCAAGGCAATAAGCCTTAGAAAATGTGATCTGCTGTGGTACCATTCTCTGAAGTCATCGATAAATGTGCTCGTAGACGAAAACAGAAAAGACAACTACTCAATGAGCAACAACACCATTGTCATACAGATGCAGGAATCCAAGTGAGTAGGATTACGGACTAAAAACAAGGTAATGAGTCGTGACACTTGAAAATGATCAGCAGGAACAACCGGTGAGTTGAACATGTATACGAACAGATCCTTAGTTTCACGGCAAATCATCATGATCACAATGATGATCACACTGATGTTAAACCACCATACAACCAAGGCTACTCAAAACCCATAAATACAGCTGTTGTGCACAACTAATCGGCCTTCGGACTGAGCAGCAAATAAAGATCGTTTGAAGGCCATCTTTCTTCTTACTTGTTGGGAGGTCCTAAGATGCGAGAGTTAGGTTCCGATACTTGCGCGTTGATTTTCGTGTCACATTACGATGTCGTTGCGTTCCGTCCATGATCGAGATACTACTCGTGGCCTGGCGTTCATTCTTGTCTTTATCTCTCACGGGGGTGGGTGGATCGTAACAAATATACAACAAAATTCCCGCGTTTTTGTTGACACTATTTCCAGCTCATATGTGGTGAAATCCGGATCACCACTGAAAAACACTCCAACTGATGATAAGCATAGGACACACGGACCATTTAAAGTGTCACTGAATATGTCGGTCAGGAAGAAGGGAAGTAAATCCAAGAGCTGTGTTTATAGTACATCGAAATTTGGTATCAGATCAAGTTGTAAACAGGGCTATTTTGCACACATGTAATGATATAAAACGACAAGACGGCCACATCTGTCAGTACCTCTGTACTAGCTCGAAGTACCTCCTCCCATAGGCCTAGTCATTCTTCAATGATAGTGGTTAGTGCACGCTAGAGAATAATCAGTCAAAATATTAATGTTACAAGACCAAGGTAAAGGTACCAAAGCAGAAAAAGTACTCCAACTGTGTAGCATATTCAATACTCGCACGGTTGCTATGTGTACTGACCAAATCAACACTCAGAAACTCGTCCGAAATAACACCTATCGTAGACGTAACTTTTGTCGCCGTTAAACATATGTTGATAAACTTACTATCAGTTGGCGTCGATGGACCATCTTCTTTTGATTGGTGATATAGGTAAATTGCGAGTTGCATCAATGACGAACATCTGCATCACACTAGTACACCGCTATCGAGTGAGACGATGATGGTTATGAGAGTAAAAATCGTGAATGCTAAAGAGTACTGAAACTTTCGTTTCTAGCAAGCACTGGCTGTGTGAAAAAATGATCAGGGACGATTGGCACTATATAGCCGGCTCGAATTCTAAATTTAAAAAAGGCATGGCTCCCGACCATAACTCGCTGACCTAGCTAGATATCCACCTGGTCAGAATGAATGAGGTAATATGATATCAACATCATTTCTCATCACTCTGTATCGATCGATCACGTGTACCCTGCAGAATACTACACCTAAAAACAGCCACCCTAATCACTTAAGTTAGCAAGATTTCTCTGGATGCAACGTACTGAATGCCAAAGATCAAGATGTAGCAATCCAGTAGAATGTGAGGAACGAGTCGCAATTTCGCCACGGGAAATTGGACGGGAGTGTACACGTGTAGAGGTTCAAGAGTGGCTAGGTTAACAATCGCATGGGCGTTCCAACAATTCAGGACAACGGTACTTTAGTGCATGAGTTAGCTGCTATTTGGCCAGTTGGGAGGAGTTGCTCATTTTGAATCACCGTCCATGGGTCGGTTGACAAGAACTAACTGCAAGAGTATTTAGCATTGACAGTGTCCGTTCAGAATGCCAAGATACGTTGAGATGACAATGCCCTGATCAATTGGCAAGGCTCAGTACGGTAACCTAGACATTCCTCTACAGAAAACACTGCACCTTCCAAAGGGAATTTACACTTGGTACGCTTCATACCTTTCTGTTCAGCTGTGTACAACACTCGAACTATGGCATTCAATCGACAGATAAATGACAGATATACATTGAAACCGAATACTCGAAGAACAAATAGTATCCAGCACCTGGTTACCTGGGCAGGCGAGTGCACGTAAGTAGAACTTCATCAAGTCGAAAACGGCAGTTGTGCCAGCAAATCGACGCTAAATGACCCTGACTATTCGCTCGGTTTACCAATGTTTATGTATGGTCTGTATGGACTGAGATTTGCGGAAACGCTGACCTTATTTTATCGAGAATTGCAGATTGCGGCGACTCATTGCATCAAGCCAACGAAATCAGTTCGCATCATGCTCCTTCACTTAGCTGACACCGTTTTTGTTTTAATAAAAACGGGTGTTTTTCAGCCGCTTGTTAATTATATACAAGCTAACATGCATCTACCACAGGCAACAAAGAGGCTGACAGAGCTATTCAACGAAATAATAGACAGCCGTTTCGAGCATCCGTAGCAAGCATGCCGGAAGATCGAATCCACGAGCTCTGAGTAGGTGTAACAGTGGTAGGCTTCCGCAGGATTTCGATCATAACAGTTATCCGCCAGAACATGGGGTTACGTGAAGGGAAATAAATTATTTCCCTTGGTTTATATGCATTCTTTTTTAAGGGCTGACCGAAGTGAAATAATCCATGGTATCAGTGGCCGTCAACTCGTGATCTACCGGATAGTTGTGTGAGCTACCATTCTGACGCTTATTCATATGTCGTGAGTTCGAATCCCTTGCGTGTGGTGTTCAGACACTCAACAAGGGAGAATAGTTATTCACTATGGTTGCCGTTTACAGCCTATACTTCAACACATCACGTTGAAATAAACAGTAGACACTTGGATTGGTCTTCAATCTTGCATTAAAACTCTGCTAAGTACATATTAGCTCAATGTGTTACTACTGAAATTTCACACTTCTGTTGTTCAGTGAACATAATTGTCAGGTGATTCGTTAACCATCACTGCCAACCAATCATCGTCGAATTCATTAGTAGTTGTACAACTGGAATCCAACGTTAAGCGGCATCCACGACCACCCACAAACAGCAAATACAGCAAGGTGGAATGAATATTCGAATAACATGAGAGAAGGGAAAGTGGGGAGCAACTTGAATAGACCGAGGGAAGGGAACAGGACGACATACCGATGAATAAAATTGTACTGTTCCAAATATGCCATCCCACGAGCAACCTGGGTGGCCATATGAAGCAGGACCGGTGGGGTCAGTTCGTCGCGAGGACGTGTGCGCAAATAGTCCAGTAAATTCCCGTTGCACATAAATTCGGTCACAATGTAGTACGGAGGTTCACGCGTGCACGCACCTGGCAGAATCGACAAGAAAAAGCAGATAAACCAAAATGAGTAATTATCCGTTGAATGCACACATATAACGGGCAACAGTTCGGGATACGCGAAAAGATCGGCCTCTGAGAGATAAGCAGTTTTCAAGGGAAAAAACAAAACCCATAACTGTCCACAAGCACACTGGATGAGTCAGTTTAGGTGAGATGTAGCAAACCGGTGCAAACTCAGGCGTAAACAAATAGTTCATAGCGTATAACATGAATGATTTGGTGAACAAGCACTAAAACAATGTGAAATGATGGATCGCATGAAAATAACAGCCAAAGGCAGAGAATGCAACTGTCAAGAATAAGAACCTAGGGAGTTTTAACATAAATTCCCAATGCCATCCGAAGAGGAGGTTAACTTTAGGTCCGGACAAACAGCCGCTAAGATTTGTTCTCAAGATTTCTCGATGACAGAGTCGCGTGTTCCGATATCACTTTTCTGTGACTCAGTGTGCGTTCAAAATGTCATAACCGGTTCGTGTGAGAATGTACTTTATCTCCACAGTGGTATCAATAATGCGGCTCAGACTGGCGTAGTGGAACCTGAGGTGTAAACCAAAACACCATTCATCATCATCATCATCATAGACCGCAATACATCAGTGGTTCACACTAATGTTTAACTGCCACAACCACGGAGAAGGAAAAGCAAAACTTGTATAGGAAGAGAGAAGAGAAAAAATGGAAAGAGGAGGGGACCTAACTACTAAAAATAGCTACGTCTCTATTCAAACATACAACATCAAGACGCGTACACCTTGCAAACAAACAACCGAGCTGTAAGTGAAAGTGAGCGGGTTTACACTGATATGTGTCAAAATCTAGTCGAGTGAGCGAGTATCCACTATGTACAGCAAAGTGAAAATGAAGGTGTATGTTCCGTTTGTATAACACCTCGCCCTTTTATCATCTTAAAATGTTTCAGCTACTGTATCCCACCGATACCAGTTGATTCAACTTGGCCACAAAGTCTGTCAGCTCAATGTTCGGACATCAGCAGGATGTATCTGTTTCCACTATGCCAAATCGCAGCAGTACTAGCCACTTCATTTGGACTCATTTGAAGATGCACAGAGACAACATAGAGGTCAACTAGGGTATCACACAATGACAGTGAATCGCAGAAAGTTGGTAGCGGGATGTCTTAAAGTGGAAAAGGTACAGTGCTTCTAATAAATGGTGGCTGGACGAAAAGGATCTGAATATGGAAACCATGAAAATTTACTTTTAGGTGCACACTGAAATTTAAACACGACACTGCTATCCGATACCCCGTGATTCTTATAGGCACTTTTTGGCCAGGTTTCAACACGCGGTGGTATATCGACGAACAGAAAACGTGGGGTGTGTAGGTGTTCGCCTTCATGATCGTTGTGAGGATCATACTACGGTTAACCGTTTAAATTCCAATAAGAGAAATGGTGGTCTTTCAAATCTCAATGCAAAACATTGTAAAATATGAACTAATTTATTAAAACATCGCCCCAGACTAAGGAAGAAGTTCAAACGCGCGAGAAAACCCATTGTGTCCGGTCCATCAAACCCGTTGACTGCAGAATTCTAATAGTGACTATGATGGAAACGGATTGGGCTATGAGTCACTGAAAATAACGTACTGAATACACATTATGGACCGATTTTGTAGCAATCCGCGTGGAAGATTTCGCTAAATGCTAATCAAATGTGACCTACCTGTAGTGGTTACAGTATGAACCCGTTGGGACCACAGACTATTGCATAACAGGATTTAAAGACAAGGTTCCATCTCCTATGCACCTGATTTACAATAGCAGGGAGTCGGATTGAAGCACGAGAGCTATATGTCTCGAACACATTTGTCCTAACTTTAGGAGTGCAAACAGTTACTACGCAGCTGTAGTAGGCTCGACCCGTGTAATACATATAACATGGACATGTACGACTAGGAAATGTGATTATAGAAACCACGAAGTCACTGCACCTTTGATAACCAATATGATAGACACAGATCGTTGGACATCTTTGAGCGGAGTAGCCACAGGACACAACTTACTATATGAGTCCATTTGGTACATATTCACTGGTTGCAAACGTGCGACTAGTGCAAAAACAAAGGCAACACTCAAATGAAACGTACAAACTGATCTACATCGTGAATGATGTTCAGAACTAAGTTCATGACAAGTAAAAATTGATAGCTAGTAGTTCTTGAATATACAGAATTGGCTATCTACGACCGAACAACAAAGTTTCACAGTGCTTCGGAATCTGCGAACTAACCATTCATCAGGATGGTGAACGATGACGCTACACAGGTGTTGCTACTCAAGATCAGTGAGTGTTTTGTGGTGGAAAACAAGACGTCTGACCGTCGCCCACCAAAGGGTGAATTAACACTTCTCAACCACCGTAACATGTGCTACTTGGCTCGGATCTCGGGCTTTCATCCAGTACTATCAACGGAAAGCGGATACACTGGGACACCGTTAAAATGAAGGTCTAGGGGTCAGATAACAGTAGATTTTGTTACAGCGAATAACAAAGGAACGTTCATGTCAAAGAAAGGATATAGTGTGGGACCAACCGTGCATTTCCTTACAGTGACTAGTTCGTTGAAACGACAACCAACTGTAGATGTAATGATGAGGTGCGTATTCTGATCACGAGTGGACGCAATCTAGAGGTTGATGAGAGCAACATTGGGTTATTACATATGCCTTCAGTGTAATGCTTATCAATTTGTATTCCCAATAAGGCAGCTTGGAATAGGCTACTTCATTGGACAATCTTACAGCTGACGTTTGGCAGCAGTGATTGCATACGAGGACAAGAGGTTTTGTGCTGCAATACGTGTTCGACTTTTAGTCCGTCCTCGATACATGTGATCGACGGCGCACATATAGGTTACTTTGTGTGTCGCAAGAACGAAATTCACAAAATTTTTATAATGATCAACCTTTGCTGGTCTGTGACAAACACACAAGATGCAGTAGCTTCATTCGTACGGTGTTTAATCAAGGTGTTCAAGAAAACCAAACTGCCTTCCCGGATATTACGAAATGGCTTCAATGAACTACGCTGAATATACTGATCCATTTTTTTCAATTTGTTCCTCAAATTATCCAACGAGGAACATGCTATCAACACAAGGTAGGATAGATACTTTGTTCAATTGTTGAATAGATCAGCCAAAGAAGAATGGGAAAGGATGACCATATCAACATCGTCTGGTTGTTAAAGACTTTCAGACATTAAATAAAGCCTTCCGTTCATTGTACAGAGTGAAAGTAGACGGTTCAAACAGCAAACTGGATTCAGAAGATGTATGAAATAAGCCAAAGTATGATCGCACAAAAGTCCGGCGGTTCTTGTAATGAGACATTTGTGAACAAAAGATTAACACCACGGCTGTTGCAATGCCCACAGGCCTAATGCGTGGAGTCCGTTCAAAAATATCTTTCAGTGTAAAAAACAGATTTTGATGAACGGGTTTCATTAGCAGGTACATTGAAACTGTGAAATAGAAAACGTTGTTACACTTGGTTGGCGCAAGTAGGTCGTAAGTAGGTCGCCTGAGATCGGTGACCGACCTAGATACCAATATAGGTAGCGTTGTTGACGAGAAGAATACATGAAAATAACGGCGATACGTGGAATAATAGTAAGCCATCGTTATATATAACATCTCCAAACCATCAGATTATAAACGAGATATTCAAAAGCTTGAAGAGTTTCGTCAACACTAGCACACTCTTGACCAAAGTCGATGCAGTGTATTCTCATATATGTGATCAACCACTCTCACTGTCAAATCGATGTTTTCTAGCATCGTAACTTTCTAACGTGTACGGTTTTAACTGAATCTTAGGCATTCACAACTGAATATTACTTTGTAGAATAGGGGCAAACATGTTTTCCGTGATTTGACTTTAACCTACCACCTAGATCAATTGCCTGGGTCTGAGGTCACAAGCCGCCAATTTCGAGTTTATACTCAATTCCGGGTATGGATAGGTCAAACGACAAAAGACACAGGTGTGGTGATAGACATTCTTAGGCTTCCCTTGATTTCAGTCGTTGCCAACCATGTAACCCGTTCACGAGAAATCCCTCCTTAATTATCTGATAAATCTGTTAACGTGATATAATTTACGGACATGAATGGCAAGAATCGTTTAAAATTCATAAATCGGTAAAATCAAACCCTAAATGCGGTTGGTTGCGCAGTTTGGTTGGAATGATGAATTAGTGACAAAAAGCATGAACGTTAAAATCAGATTTCCAAATCCAACGGTTGAAGAACAAACAGTATCCTCCTGCCTAGCGACATAATATCGGATTAGAAACGAGCAAGAATTCACTGAGAACAAATTTAGAAAGGTCTACGCCTCGATGATCTCAAGTACTTTGGAATATTTTGGCAAATACTGTTGGATGTGATTTGTTTTTGAGACATTCAGAAAAAGTACACGGGGATCGAGTGTAAAAGTACGTGTTTATCACAGCGAGTTAGGCCGATCACTCTACGGGCAGCAAATAGTTTCCGCTCGTGCATATGCATGTGAGAAACGACGCGCAGAGTGAATCTGTATTTTTCTCTGCAACGTTCACACATTCCAGTACAGAAACAGTCCAACAGAACCACGTGACCTTATCAAGCGTACAAACAGATCGGATGGAAAATAAGCGTGCATACATACGTTCAGACGTGAATGAGTAAAGAGATATATCAGTTAGAAGTCCTATATAAACACTAATAATGAAGATGTTCAGAATCTCAGTGGATATAGCCAACAGTTCAGAGTGAACAGCGTTGTTGTTTGAGCCGACTGCTTGAACAGAGACAACTGGTGATCCAACCGACAAGTTACTGGATCGAAACATTTGAGTTCGAACACAAATCACATCGAAGAGGACGATGAGCACTAATCCGATGGATAAGCTGGAAACATATTCCAAGCCATTCGAAAAGAATGCCGGATAGTATTCAAATGGATAGAGAGAAGATAAACTAGGCACTTCTATCAAAATAGAACAGCGAATATGAAGATAAGACCATTGAACTTTCAATTGGACAGAAAACTTTATCCCACGAACGAACTATGACAACCTTTCGAGCGACTGGCTTCAAACGCACGATCCCGAGTTACCAAACATACCGATAAAAGCGTGCACATCAGTCATCTAAACAAGTCATTAGAAAAGGTAGTATAAATCCGCCGTTCGGCCCAAATATGAAACCTTGACACGGATAAGACTAGAAAGAATATACATACAGCAATACAGAAGAGATAACAGTACTCGAAGCTAAACTCAAGACAGCTCACTACCGGTCATAAGCATGAAATGAGAAGTTCAACAAGTCTACGAAAACAATTTGACTAAGAAACCTCAACGGTAAAAGTATGTAACAGACACGGTATCATTGGCAAAGTTATTGAGTCTTCTGCTGAGATATTCGACGAGATAATTACTCAAAAGTGAATGTGTCCGGACAGTTATCAGAAACTACTGAGCCCGGTGTAGCAAGAAATCGGTATACTCAGTAGAGAAACACGGAAGAGCGGGTTTCAAACATAGATAGGAGAAAACAAATCAAGCAGTTGGAACCGTATTGAGACCAATGATTAAAATATCGAATACTTGTTATTGAAGTCGGATACGCGCGATGTACATTAGGAGATCCAAGAACCAGATGCCTGCGCCTGAAAAACTGCACACTCCCGTAGGCAATCTTACCTACTGCAAGACATTTCAGGAAATCTCCCTTCAGTACTCGCGTGAGCATTGTTACAGAGACACGTCCACAGGTCACTAGCAAATGAAACTTATACGATTGTCACAAACTTCGAGAGCAGTAGACGAGTAGCAATACGCTCGTGTTTTTTTTGCACATTGCATACGAAGACGAACTGTGTCCTCAGCTAGCATACAATTACGGATGAAGCCAGAATGGACGAAAATCCACAAATTGATTCGACTATCAGACATTTGAATAACTAAAAAACAATGTGCGAACAACACTCGGAATCTTGTACAGTTAGCACTGTTCCTTCTTATCACTATCATCAGTGACAGTAACAAAATATACTCAGTCTAAACTAATACTCTATCGTCAAACAATCACGCGACAAAAAAAGAACATCAAGTGAGTCAAAATTACAATAAGCCCTGAGTGGTGAAATAAACAAACAGAGGGACCATTGTGAACGTCAAGTCACAATTATTAGGTCATAATCAATGCAGCTGGCATTAAGATGATTTGATCATTACAAGAGGAGTTTCTGATTGACTGTTCAATTGACTACAGTCGACGATTCCAAGACCAGAACTTCTCAATCGATCTGAAGTTATAGGGCTACTCTAATTAGCTGAGTAACGCAACTAACTATTGTTAAGTATTTCGAAATTTGTATAACACAAATAGAACATCACTCAAAGCTGATCGCAGCTGTCGTTCTCACATGAACTTTTCGGCCAGCCTCAATGGAAATTATGCATTAGGCTCAAGCCTCACACTTGTTAGGTGTAATTATTGGTGCAGATCGTTGTAACGACCAGATGTAAACTACAGCTTACGTCACTATGAAGTGACTGTATTGGGTACCAGGCTATTGATTGCACAATAGGCACCACTGAACCAACACACTGACACCCCATAAGATTGTGAAGAAATTTTAAATCACCTGATGGTCTCGAGAAGACACGCAGTTTTCCTAGCTTATATCGACGACAACACAACTAACATTGAAATCATACAATTGCCTTACATCGTTGAAAAATATTTTTCGGAAGTGATGAGTGGATGAATATTTTGCTTGTTGAAACCTGTAGACCATTAACACTGGAACATTAGCATAAAGGCGGACAACAGCATGGCAGCAAACATATGGCTTCCATGAAACCATGTACGAGAAAAGTAGGTACACAGACAAACTGCACCAGATCAGAATAAAACACCAGCGATGGAAGTAAAACAGAAGGGAAAGGATTCAATGAACAAGATCTTTATGAATATGTACTCACAATGTCCGACAGAGAAGAAGAAACTAGACGGTTTCTGTTTCCACTTGATTAGTGAATGCTTTCCATTTCAGTTACCAAATTATCCGTTGATTATCTCGTATCTTACAACCGCGAGGTACGGCTTCCATAAAATGCACGTCACGCTAAACAGTAGGTTGGCATTATCAATGTACGGCGCAACCATTTACATCCACATAGGTTTAGTGGAAGTGTATTACAAATAAAACATTCGGGCGATTCGCGATTACTGAGAACGATCCGGATAGCTGAAGTCGAACTTGATTTCAGACTGCATTGTGCATCATGTTGGTACGGCCACGCCAAATTCATTCATTCAGTAGGCTCAGTGTGATAAACATATGTAGTGTCTCTCATAGAGATGCTATTGTGTTACCTGATTAATCAACCACTGGGTTTTATTATCCATCCCACAGATAGTGGAAACGACCAGTTCATCAAACTGAATTTTCTACTCCGGCTGCTTCCACTGCTCCTAACTTCCGATGTAAGAAAAGATGGTAAGTATTGAGGCTATTAATTCCCACATTCTGAAACAGATTAGTAGGCTGCCCCAGCAAACTCTCTCCCGAGTATGGAACCGGATTTCTGTTGTATCTCAGAAACGCGGAATTTTTTGGGTCTTGCGTTGTCATTCACTTGAGTTCGACTTCGGATAGTGTCATGAATCAGTGGTTGTTGCTCAAAGACACTGAAGATGAAGTCGAATCTACCCATCAAACTGTAGTGAGCACTAGGATCGACAGATGTCTTCTCAACAAGGTATGAACGAATGATCGCCTGTGAACAGTCTCGCTTAGTATTTCGGTCAAACTTGGTGCGGATCAAATTGACGATGGCTATTTATCATATATGCACATACCCCAACAAAACACAGTTCAGACGCTACGAAGAATCCCCACAACGATGTCATCGATGTTCTGCTCTTACTATGGAAAGGAGTCAGCTGGACGATTTGTTCAGTGGCAATCGGTTGTTTAAATATTACTCATCTCACATATGCCGAGTGGCGCATTTTTGCACCGAAGTCATAAACGTAGCAACGTATCAACTCAAACATGAACGCCAATTTACCACAGGACCACCAGTTATCGGTAGTGTCATCCACTTTAAACTATCATTCATTTTGAAGTGATCACTTTGACTCGGATGAGGTCGTTGATCGTGCTCGCTGCGCTTAATCGTTTGCTTGGAGGTCGTCCGCTGGCAAAGAAAATATTCGATAGGATTTCGATCGACGAGAGTATACGAAATATCTCAGACAATATAGACAATTAAACGATCCAAGGCCCAAAAGTGGAGCGATCAAAATAAGCACTTGGCAAGAATCCCGACAGCTAAGCGAGCATCTCACGGAACTCGCGAACATGTGAATTCTAAAGGGGGCATGGCACACAAAACAGAAGTGAATTTCTTCGGAATTTAGGAACAAACGTCAACTGAATCCCCTTGATTTCAAATACAATAAAGACTGCCATGAGCTGAAAGACTAACTTACGAAGACTGTGGAGGCCAGGACAGCGAGGCTAACTTCTCTGAAAAAGCCAGATATAAAGAACGCCTGTTTATCAGGTAATAGCTATTTCGTGGTTGTACCGGCCGTCAGCAAGGTGTTAATGAGACTACAAGTATGGCTTATGAACTTACGATTGTTGCAGTAACTTGAAAGATGGATTGAGCTCTCTGAAGAATAGTTCAACTGGTCACAAATAACTCATTCAGCTGTTGATAATGGAGGGTGCGCGATAAGCTGACATTCCAGACGATTCTCCGTCAAAAAACGAAGTGGTTTTAAAGCGTAGACTAGTGAAATGTAATAAAGCTGAAGATGCATACTTCCTCCCTCCTGATCTTTTCAAAGAATGTGTTGCGAGACTGTTATATAAACTGATCACACACTTTTGTTTTATATGGGAAACTGAAAAGAGGTGTAATGATTGCCACTTATTTATAGTCAGTCCAACTTTCAAAAAGGCTCCCAGGATATCATGCAACAAGCATATTAACCTTGTCTCAATCATCTCCAAGATGTTCACAAGTCTTACAATGAGCTGACAACTGAAACACAGAGAACCCGATAGGAGGACAATGGACAAGGTGGCGGCCTGGTCACGGATGTATGGATAACATACTTCTCTTGCAAAAAACATCAGTGCATCCACAGCCCTTTTCTCAGCTAACGGGTGTAGTATATTTGAATCCAAAGGCTGCTTACGATTCGGTTGACCGATATGTTTTTCGGAGCCTTCTCCATCGTAGTCGTTGTAGACCCGCTGTGAATAAAAAGAGCGAATCCAGGGACACCAATCTCGAGTATCCTTAATTTTAACAGGCGTTCAAAAGGGGTGTCCGACCTCCCCTTCTGTTTTAACTACGTGAAGAACGAAATGCTGGCAGAATACTCAGAGGCATAGGAAATGTGTCGGCAATCTTTGACACTTGTCACTGACCCAGTTTTCCAGGAACAGTCTTCATCTCTTTGACTAACTAAGAGTGGGTTCTCACTTTAAAAAGCAGGAGAGTTCGTTTAAATCGAGTACCCCGTGATGCTTCAGGAAAGTGATCCCAAGTAAAACCTGTGTTTCCGAAGGCGTACAGAGATGAGTATAGTAATCTGAACAGAAGGTGCCGCCACGTGTAGTCAGAGGCATAGATGACCAACTGAACAGACAGTGGAAGTGATCAGCCGAGTGTCGCTGCGGGTTATCGACAGGCTCATTATTAGGTCCGTAGATTTGGTCCTTCACAGCTAGCTTCTTGCTACTCGTTGTTCGAGTGAGATGGAAGAGCCTTTAAGAACTTTCGGTGGTAACCCCTTGCACCATCACAAGAATGCGCTGAGTCCATCAAGCTTCGCGACCCTCCCTTAGTTGTTCCCGGAGTCCCGAAGGTCTAACAAATTCAGTCATACTCATTGTGGGATGAAATATTTCGGCGAACGTCAAGAGGTTCCAGGGGTGGTTGGCAGCTGAACGAACAGTAGTACTATACCTAAGCAACACATACCAGAAATATGCTCAGTGTACATCAATGTCGTCTGATGTGTGGGTTCTAGGATAGGAACAGCTGCGTTCCCGCAGGTATGGAGCGCTCGAGGCGTTCCTAGGTTATATAAGTCAATTTTCGACGACGGAAACGCCACAATCCTGTATTACCATGACCATGCAACACGTGGTGCACAAAAGGCCGGTCAGCCGGTGATAGAATTAATCTTTAACTGCGTCTGCAATACAGCCTGTAAAAAAAAACGCAACAACAAACAAACGGCGTTCGCGACGGGCGTCAATCGATGCTCCAACCGTACTTTCAAGCAACAGGGCGCAAGGACAGTTGTTGAGGGATATCCACTCAAACAGCGTATCCAATGCGCATGCGGTCAGTGGAGTTACAACGCTGACTGGCCTAGTGATTTAATCCTAAGGGTCTCCAAACAATCACATATTGCACGCGCATTGTGAAGCAATCAACATAAGTCAAAGATATAGTACCTGACTCGAATCCATAGTGTGTTTCAACAAAACAATGAATATCAATACAGGAAGTCTCTAATATACTGTTTGTTGATCTACACGCATAAGTGTTCGAACACTGAAGGTTGCAAGCACAAAGTGTGTCCAGAGGATGAGCAGAGGATTGTGTCAGTCGCACATCAGATGAGAAAAACCTGTAGTTTGTTCAGAAAAACAAGCGGATGGTCAACAAGTATAATCATTCCAAAAACGATGGGGAAACAAGACTGGTTGTTTTAATGCGGTAGAATGTGACAGAAGCAAAGGCGACCGGTGGCGCATCAGCAAAGTTGCGGCAAAACATGGCAGCGATTTCCGAACGAATAATAAATATATATCTTCCAAGATGAATAGCATCCACATTGAATAGTAAACATCATATTCACACTGCCAACCTGTTTTGGAAAGCTGCACCAAATTCGAGTTTCACTCTTGTCAGATCTCGTTAGTAATGCATATTCTGACCACGACCTGAAGTAGAACTCCGGCTGTGCATTCAAGCATGTCGACTACGGTGCATTTGATCACACTAGGCAAAACCGAATTATCACGTCCGAACGCTCAACCACTTTCGCTTGTTATTAATGATCAAATCGCTCGACCGTCTCGATAGGAGATACGGTTACTGCCTGTTAACTCCAACCGACAACAGAGTGATGAGGCCTACCAAGACAGGTCAAAACATCTGAATTTATTGAAATTTGCAAACGACATTTTAGATTACTGATACGTAACTGGGGGGATGGTTAATTTCAAGCTGAACATTACCCACAACAACGAACTCCAACGAGAGCGATACTCCAGTTTGGTGCATCTTTTCCACAGAGGCTGGCTAGATAGTCTAAGTAAATGCGATAGTTGTGATCAAACGTGGACGAAGTTCAACTTGAAATTAACCAAATTCCTGCCTACTCATAAGTAGCAACTACGCAATTATTGTGAAAGCAGAATACTTTCAGGTTGCTCGAATCAAGGAAGAGGACTAACCTGTAATATGATATCTGAGTAGAGAGGAGAGGGGGGTGGCATTTTTTTCAGGTAGACTTAGAACTGAAATTAAGGATCAATAATTGCAAGATAGGCACTGCTGATCAGCTGAAACAAAAGTGGGACTAATGTTTCTTTCTGAAAAGAGGTGAGTGAAAAATTTATTAGGATACGAAAAATGCAGTCTATAAATAGAATGGTTTAAGCGGTTCGTTCAGTAGCGAAGAGACGATCGATAAACGTAAACGGCTCAAAGCTGATAATGTCGACCACCATCGAAAAACGGATAAGGAATATTGATTGGAAGTCAAATAGATGCGAACATCAGAATGTTTTCATGCACGTTGGTACTGACTGACAAACAGACGTGCGATATAGGTGGGACGCTGCAGAAAACAAACATTCAAGGATACCGAATTTTCGGAACAGTTAGCTCAAAGCATTGGATGGGTGAACTTATTTCAGAAAAACAAACATAAAACAAAGATGGAATTCGAGACGGATTAAGGAAAGACAGAATAAGGTTGTGTGAGGAATTTGATGTTTCCTGTAGCGAAATTCAACTTGGTCAGTTACATGTTCAACTAAAACGAGAAAACTAACCATCATATTGATGTAGTGTTGAGCAGTTAGGATATGATAACACTACTTTCTTCCTATTTATCAGGAGAACAGGTCTTGGAAAACAGTACTCCGTCGAACACGTTGACACTGGACATACAAATTATTTAGACAGTTGTCCGACAATAATGGCCACTCTGAAATTAATGAGTATCAGTAACAATGGTCTACAGATACACGCTTCCTCCTTAGAAGTACAAGTGCAAATTGACTTCGTTTAACAAGATACTGTATGAACTCATATGTGACAAAACACGATGTCCAAATTTCTTTGAACAAGCCAAGTATCACTTCCACACAAAAGTTACAGTTGACATTCACATCTGTGTATCAGTAACTTACTGCCAGTAAATACATTTAGAACCAGACAGCGTCAATGTTGAAGATTACATAATGTGGAACTCAACTATGTCCCAACACCTGCGAAAATAGATCTAGTGCCTGGAAGAGTAATTGTCCTTGAAAAACAACCGATCATGAAAATGTTTTTGTACATGATCGTCGAATTACGGATCATATGAAAAACATTAATCTTGATGTCACAGATCATCACAACAGCTACGAATGAAATGGCAAGTAACAATTTAACCAAAAGCCTATTACGTAATACTAGCAAATTTTGACATCGACAAGAGAATAACTACGACGCACTGCCATATCCGACAGCTCTAACATCCAATGGTTGAAGTTGTCATATAACCAGAAAAATCAGATGATACCTCTCAATGTTATTCAAAGGCGCCAATAAGGCTTTCAAAATCCGTGCCTTGCGATCCCGTCCGGCTGTCACGAGGTAGAATGCTTGACTCGACTGCGGTGATGTTTACGCAAGCAAACCATTTGTTTTGGGTTAAATAACGCAAATAAGAGTGGGTACAAACAAACAACCTGTAGGTATCTTCAACGAACATGAACCGTATCCTTGAATCACGTGGTAGGATCTATCATGCACTTGCGTTGCAAACCTCTCAATTAGTTGAATAACAAACGTCACAGATGATGGCCTTGTCATCCTGTAGTGGATAATCCAACAAGGTTAAGCAGTTGACAGTCTGAAGCAGCCTGACAGTAGGAACTACTGTGAAGTAGGAATAAACCTGCCTATATAGCAGTTCCTCATAGTTCGAAGTTACAAGATTCAATCAAGAGTCATCCCTAGCACTCAAACCAGTTGGCATGTTAGCCTAAAAGAAATCAAACAAAACCTTGTTGTTCTGATCATCATCTGTCAGTTGGCGAAACCCACATTTCAGGATACTACCAACTTCCAAGCGTGCATCGTGTAATGTCAAGTATCACACAAGTTACGAATGGAGAGACGGGGAAAATCTCGCCAAATGTTCCGAGTGGTGAATGTTTGACATAGCGATCTATAAATCGTCATTCTATCAGTAACGTGAGTGCACAGTAAAATTTGCACAACTCAACTGTGGTCTTCGAATAAGGATGTAGCGCCAGATGTTGAGACGACCTTTTAGTTATATATATATATATATATATATATATATATATATATATATATATATTACACCACTGCACTCGGGTGAGTGTAGGGAATCCAGTAGCAAGCGTACCGCACAGAATGAAAAGGTAATCAATGCAATACCAAACAGGTTGAATTGCGCTTTCTTTATGATTAACGCATCAAGCTATAAAACCTGAGGGTTTCAGAAATGGCGAAGACAAGGTCATAACTCTCTGGTTGTCACATTCATTGAAGGTACGAATGGCTATCAGTAAGATCAAATAATGAAGTACTTTCTTAGCATACCGCGAGACGAAGGAAAGTAGCTGGATTGGAGGTCAGTCCATTCGGAAGGTCCGGCTCAAAACAATCACAGTGACAAGCAAAATGGGACATCATCAGTCAATAAGTACCACATGACGTTTAAAATCATAATAAGACAGCATAAAGCTCATCATCATCATCATCATAACAGCCACGAGCCTGACCAAAAGGTACTGTGGCTCGGGCCGCCGCTCACCTCAACAGAGACGTGGAATATCCTAGAAGAAAACGTTACTAAGAAGATTGAGAATTAATGAAAGAAGACTAAGCGGAAGAACTAGAAATGGTATGGATACAGGTAGGCCATTGACTGCGACACATCGCCATCTCGGATAGCGTCTCTAACCAGCGGTTTGAGTGATCACGAGGACCCAATCCAGACAGGCGACACCTACCCACTTTGCTCAATGGAGCAGTCAGGGTCTTCATATTTCGTAACCACGTTGTTGCTTAACTACCACGCGGTTTTACCCAACTGTTGGTGGCCTCAGCATATAATGCTCGGTATGGTAAACGCTCAGCTGGACGTGATTAGCTCACCAATTGATCGCGCATCCCGAGCGTTCCGAAAGACGCGCCGGCGAACGGCCACATTGGTCACACGATCAGTTCACTTAATGTTGGCCAGTTGGCAGAGACAACGATGGTCAAACACAGTAAGCCTGTTGACATCTTCCTTGCGAACAGGCCACGTTTCCGAACCATAAAGCAAAATGGAACGCACACAATCATTAGATACGCTCCTTTCCAGCGACAACCGAACGTCTTTCCGACGCCACAGAAGACGCAATTCGGCAAAGGCAACTCGTGCCTTCGCAATCCTCGCTGATATCTCATCAGCAATATTACAGGCTGACGAGACACCATTACCCAAGTATGTGAAACTGTTCACAATCTCAAGCGAATTACCTGCAATAAAGAAAGTAGGAGTGGAAATGCCCCAGTCTTGAAGCAACACTTTGCACTTTGAAGGTGCAAAGCGCATTCCATACAAACCAGCTCGGTCGCTCAACCTGTCCAGCATGGTCTGCATGTCTTCGGCAGAGGGGCTAGGTGAAACAACGTCGTCCGCATATTCCACGTCGGTCAATCTAGCGCAAAGAAGAAGCTCAACTCCAAGCCCACTGTAATCTCGAAGTGCACCCTCCAGAATGTCGTCCATGACAAAATTGAACAGGAAGGGGGAAATCGGACACCCCTGACGGACACCACTAGAAGTGATGAACGTCCCAGACAGTTGTCCATAAACTCTCGAGAGGTCACGGCTGGAAAAAAAAGTTGGAATGTGGTTTCTATAGGGAAACCAACTTCAAAACTATCAGACTGTGATCGGTGGGACGAAATGAGCATGTCAGCTGTACGCCAACGTAACAATGGTGTGAAGATGGCAACAGATACTGAGACAAACGTCCCTGTTCGCGAATAGAAACGTCTACAACTGGATATACACAACTCACAGAACCAGTCAGTCAGTTGCGGAGATGGTCACAAAAGTGACATGTGGGAACAAGACAGAAAGATGGCGAGCCAACAAACACAATCATAACTAGTAGACGTGTTGTAGACTATGAAGTTGCAATGCGTGGAAGAGTATCCACTAGCGCCGGGTAGGTTAGAATTGTAAATTAAAAGTCTTGAATTCAGCAGTAGCCTTTGCCGGACCCATCGGTCGATAAAATGTAAAGGTTACAAAATCCGTAAATAGCGTGCACACTAAGCACCAAACGTTCAATATGATCGCTCGCATCAATTCTGGAATTCAGATAGTTTCAGTATGCAGTTACACTATTATGCAGGAATTTGATCTTGCGTTGGAGGGAAAAGATTGATAAAAAGCTCACAGCGAAAGGATGCAAAAACAAAATTTTCGGATGCACACCCAGAACAAGAAATAGACAGATTCAGCAAAGTCAATAGTACAATGTAATATATATATATATATATATATATATATATATTTAATTGAGTGGAGCTTTTGTATTCCAATGGGATTGGGCTGAAAAGTCTAAGCAAGTACAAAAATTAAACAAGTATAAATTCAGCTCACAAAAGTGTTGAGAGCACGTAAACTCATTTTTATAAACAGGAGTGAAAAATAAAGCAAAAAGATGGTACGTTATAGAAACTAAGTCTGTGTAATTGTTAAACGGCGTGTACGTCTCATAGTTAACTGTACATGATACACTCACCTAGCAATTCAACGAGGTTTGGATGTCGTAGACTCTTCATTAGTCGGGCTTCTTCCAAAAACTCATCACGAACGGTCACATTCTCCTGAAAACGTAGAGAGAGGTAGCAGGTGTGCTGGATACGTGACACTGTACGTCAGGGATTCAGTATAGAAGTAACATCTAGCGCCGAAACAAATATCACATTCGAAAGATTATAATCTGAGCTACTGAATTTTGTGACGATAGAATGTGAGATTTTGGAACGACCGTAGCTGGAATCACTCATTCAAATCCTACAAATGTATATCTCACGATGAGGTCACGAAACAGAAATGGCTTATTTTCAGCGAGCCTCCAATTAAATGACTCAAGTGCGAGAGGAGTAAACAATGATTTGCGAAACAGAACCGAAAGTAGTGATTCAAAAATTGGATGTTAAACTGGTATCCACGGATGATGGCTCACCTACATTCAGATTGAAAACATGCAGGAAATTACGGATAATCACAAACAATAGGTTAGACACTGTCGTCATCGTGTGGTAGCATCTGATAAGTAAGGATGATTATCGAAGCGAACTAAGGAAGGTTATAAGAAAACAGTCACATGATAGTCATTTACGTTTTAGTGACCACCTCCGTAAAAGAAAGGTATGCACAACGACAGTGTATCTGAAACGGCTTCCAGTTTAGGCATCACAAAGTACATGCTGTTGTGTAATACTATACGGTAAGGTATCCGTAAACATAAGTTGAATAAGCACCGCAGAGAACAGATCGCGTTTCATCAGTTGTATAGACGGAATCGATGGTAAGATACGTTGTTAGAACGATAAAACAACAAATGTCACAGCAAGAGGACAGAATATCCACAACTGTTAAAGGTAGACACGAACAACACAATGAAAACCATTCGTGCTCTACTGACAACCTTAGAAAATGGTAACATGGTCGAAGACAAGTGACGCGTTCATAAGCCAATCTAGTCAACGCGATCGTCGACGACCACCGTATAAACAACAGTGGATGTCTCAACCTTCAGGCAATCAGCAATTTGTCGATTTGCATCAAAAATAAATGAGAGAATTAGGAAATACCTTCAGTGTCTTCACTGCGACCAACAGATTGTATGGTTTCCACAAAGCCTCGTAAACCACACCATATTGGCCAGATCCTGAGAAATGGAGACCAAAAACGTCGGGAAATGACTTTACAAATCATGCAAACGACCGTGAGGTGGTAGAATAGCATTTATAAGATGGATTAACTATAGGAAGAAAAGAATGTAACTAGGACTGACGCAAATAGAATAACAAGACCGTCAACGCTGAAATTCTATCCCAAACATGTAAAGCGATATCGACGTTGGATATGAAAACGAAGAACACCAGGATAACAGAATCCATCAGCGACATCAGCAAATCACATTGCTGATCAGACTGACGGCTGACTACAATAAAACGAAGAAAAAGGGAGTAAGTCCCAAATCATAAATAAAAGAGAAAAGAATAGGAATTGCTAAACACATCAACAAAGAGTCAACAGCTGACAAACAAACGATCGGACTACAAGTGATAGTGGGACGTTATTTGCAAGGCACAGTGACACATCGATCGCTTCCAGCGCCATTTGATAATTGCAAAAAAATACGATTTGGCAAACGGCGAGCAAGCGTGTACACATGTGCAAACCAGAGAAAAAACAACGTTTACGCGGACATGATTGGGCTTCTCAAACCTAAACGGAATATTAACACGTTATTATCGTTTGCATTCCACGTCTGCGGCCGTAGCGACTTAAATATTCGGCTCTTACGTTACAGTTTATTTGCTAATATGACACAATGTAGGTCAAACGGAAACTGGCTAGTCGGGCTGCGCGTGTGCCTAAACAGCAAGAGCGATCGAAATAGCTGGAAATGACAAATGCTACCATTATAGTTTATAGTCGATATCTTTGTCACTAACAACTACACCGAGCACAACGAGTAAACTGTGATGATCAACAACAGTGTCACTGAGCTCACAGTGTTGTGTTGAAATGATTTATTTCTGCGGTTCGGCAAATAACGGATTTTGTACCTCCGTGATAAACAACCAACGAGTGAAATAGAAAATGTGCGGCCATCATCAAATGTAACCGGGACAAGTCACCAGGACGGCAACGAAGGACTACGTATGATTAACATCTCACTTAAAATGAAACTGGTGAAGATACACAAAGCATACTGTCTAACGCAGATGGAAGACATACGTTGTCGTATGTTAACATTTCGCTTACTCTTATTAGTCACAAACGTAAAACATGTGGGTTATATACTACAGACAAAGAAATAGACAAGAAATGAACACATACATTCACAACAAGCGTTTTATCATCCACAAAACCACGGCATCCTAACGGCTTGCTTCAACCACTTTCACGAATACAAGACTGCCTGGTGAGTTCAGGTCAAACCAGAACGAGTAATGTGGGTCGACTTGGTGGTCTGCTGTAATGAGAGGTCTAACAACTGATTACGTGAGATTTCGAAAGACGGGTTCATCGGTATGTGCTCGTTACATCATCGGTTGTTTTAACCACTTCAAAAAACGTACTGTCATTCCCTGAGATACCCATGAATTTTTTCTGTAAGCGTGAAGTCACTGCGGCTGCAAGTGAACTGTGTGATAATGTGAGAGACGGAACAGCTAGACATACTGCATTCAAGATTAGGTAAAACAGGCCTCACATTTTTTACAGTTTCGACTGGTGTGAGAGGACGATATGTTTCCACCTTGATGAACCTGTTTAAGGGAACTCAGTGGTTAATGTATACTCCAGTCAAAAGTGACATCAGATAAACCGTTTGAACCAAAACACCGTGATCGTCATTGCAGATAGCATTGAGTCAACTACACACAGGAATATCTTACGACTACACAAACACGATATACGGGCAAGGGATCGACAGACAATGAATTTATTTGCTATACAAAACGTGTGTAAACTTAAACAATGCAACTTATAAACAGCAGGGTAGCAAACGTGAGCAACACATCGTCTGGAAAGTAGTTTGACTGCAGTTTTCACTGTCCCACTTCACTAGAAACACACATAGACCAGTCGGTCAAACAATCACAACGTTCAAGCCACTGAGCAAGAGCACATGCAGTTTCGCTTAATGTCACCAAACACCATCTCCGAGTCAAAGGGATCCCAGCCCAAGAGACGAACGAGAACGATAACAGATCACCTAACTGCATCCGAAATTGAGATCCAATGAAATTAAGTAAACCACTGGTTCCTGGCGAACATAGACAAAGCACGTTGAAACAGGAAAACAACCGTGACAGTTTTGTGATCCACATGTGCAGTAGCGGATAAAAAATTACAAGCTGACATACTAGATTGCAAAGCGTTCATTGGTTCAACTGGGTTCCAATTTCGAAGGTCTGCAGCCTAACAATATACTGTGTGACATCTTGAGGGTTAAGCGCTATCTAGCTGATGAAAACGCAGCAGCAACGACAACAAAAGTAGCCAAGATAGTGTTGTCTTATGGAAATTGTACAACGCTACAGACTTCAGTGACCAAACGCTAGGAGCCGATAAACGCACGTATCCATCAACGTTTTGCCGTACAAATTGGCGGTGAGGACATTGCCATAGCAAACGCTCATCATCATAATAATAACAGCCATGAGCCTGACCAAAAGGTACTGGGGCTCGGGCCGCCGCTCACCTCAACAGTGACGTGGAATATCCTAGAAGAAAACGTTACTAAGATGGTTAAGAATTAATAAAGAAGACTAAGCGGAAGAACTAGAAACGATATGGATACAGGCACGCCATTGACTGCGACACATCGCCATCTCGGATAGCGTCTCTAACCAACGGTTTGAGTGATCACGAAGACCCCATCCAGACAGGCGACACCTACCCACTTTGCTCGGTAGAGCAGTCAATGTCTTTTTATTTCGTGACCACGTTGTTGGTTGACCACCACGTGGTTTTACCCAATTGTTGGTGGCCTCAGCATATAATGCTCGGTATGGTAAACGCTCAGCTGGCATACGGAGAACATGACCCAACCATCTCAAGCTGTGCTACGTAATTAGCTGACCAATTGATCGTGCATCCCGAACATTCCGGAATACGCGCCGGCGAACGGCTACATTACTCACGCAATCAGTCCACTTAATGTTGGTCAGTTGGCAGAGACAACGATGGTCAAACACAGCAAGTCTGTTAATATCTTCTTTGTGAACAGGCTACGTTTCCGAACCATAAAGCAAAATGGAACGCACACAAGTATCAGTTACCTTTCTTTCCAGCGACAACCGAACGTCTTTTCTGCGCCACAGATGACGCAGTTGGACAAAGGTAACTCGTGCCTTTGCTATCCTCGCTGATATCTCATCAGCAATATTACAGGCTGACGAGACACCATTACCCAAGTATGTGAAACTGATCACAATCTCAAGCGAATTGCCTGCAATAAAGAGAGTAGGAGTGGAAATGCCCCAGTCCTGAAGCAGCAGTTTGCACTTCGAAGGTGCGAAGCGCATTCCATACAAACCACCCCGGTCACTCACCTTGTTCAGCATGGTCTGCATGTCTTCAGCAGAGGGGCTAAGTAAGACAATGTCGTCCGCAAACTCCAGATCAGTCAATCTAGCTCCAGGGAGAAACTCAATACCAAGTTCGCTAGATTTCTCAAACGTACCCTCCAGAATGTCGTCCATGACAAAATTGAACAGGAATGGGGAAATCGGACACTCCTGACGAACACCACTGGAAGTGAGGAAAGCCCGAGACAGTTGTCCATAAACCCTCACCCTGCTTTCTGAGTGATCTGAAGAGATTCACGTATTCCCCTGATACACCCTTGCAGAGAAGACAGCTCCAGAGAACGTTACGAGCAACTCAATCGAGAGCAGCCTTTAGGTCCAAAAAGAACACGACCGTCGACTGCATGTAACAGTGCCGATGTTCCAAGGTCCGTCGCAAGGTAAAAATGTGACCAACGCAGCCACGACCGGATCGGAATCTTGCCTGTTCTTCGCGTATCTAACTTTCGATAGGCTTAGTGAGCCGATGTAAAAGCACAGACGCTGCAGATTAGTAAAGGTCAATGGGTTATACCCAGTCAAGCAGACATCTCATCAACATTCAACGTCCAGAGAGTTGAAGCTAAGAATACCTTTCCATCTGGTTAATGCAGGCAAGTGATGACACCGTATGTGCAAACCGGATGTAGAGAGGAACACAGCGGGGCAGGAGACCGTGTACATAGACCCAGACATTCATAAATCCAAGTGGTATACGTGCACACACACAGGGTCGAGTGACTAATTCACTGCGACTAGAATGAGCATAGAGACAGAATATCAGATGTTGCCAGTTTGAATCCGCGCTCAAAAAGCATATCGGTTATCGTTCCAAGTACAAGGAAAATGACATTTATTAGTAACAGACAGAACGGAGAACAGGGTCAACGCCAAATCGTTTAGATCATGGACTATGATTGCGCTGCAGCAATATAAACCTGAATATATAATTAACACGTAAAAACCATACGAAGTGGCAAACGTACCATAAGTTGCAGCAAGATCGATAACTTACAACTCACAGAACTTCACCGACTCAAAGCGTGCAGCCACAGAATGCAATCGCTGCATATAGAAAGTTGTGACTAGAGACATGCATCTTGGCCATGCATCGGCAGTGAATTCGGGCTTTAAATCTTAAGCTCGAATCGCTACTTCTACTTGCAAAACACTACAGTAAGTCAAGTACTATTATGGTGCATCGTAAAAAACAGATGATTTGCGCAGTTGTGTTCCAATAAACAATCCGAACAACGATACCCAAAATATCAGTTGCATAAAGCGAGACGTGCAAAAACAAAAGAACCGCTGCCATTTCGTCTTTAGACATATTTGAATCAGGAATACATCAGTACATTCTTCTAGCAAATGGACTGAAAATATATAAACCTGACAGTAATGGGAGATAGAAGTAGGTTAGAAATCTAACCACGGATCCTAAAAGAGTTGTTTTTACGATACACTATAGAAGACTATAGAAAAAGTTAATCCACTGTTCAGTTACTTTCAGTATATGGTGAAACATGTACATACACGCGGTGGCTAGTAGACAGCTGTTGAACGTCTCAGTTTAAGAGTGGAAAATTTGGAAATATATGGGAACGCTACAATTTAGCTGTCCTGGGTAAAAAGAAAGGAAAGTAAACCACAGTATGATAACATCACTTAATATGTAGAGCCGATTGCATACTGATCAGTGGAACAGCTAAAAGAAATGCGTCCAGATGACATACTAGCTAGCTTCCAAAGATACTTGGTGTGATGAGACCGACAAAAAAAACAGAGTGAAGTAATGAAAAGCCACGCGGTTAGATAGCGATGGGACATCATAACCGATGGACAGATTACTAACGAGGCACACAGTCTTGCTTTGAACGTAACTCAAACAATACGCAGATGTGCGAACAACACATGAGATTCCCAATTTACGGGTAATGGACGAGAGGCATACACACTGCGGACCTCGAAAAGGAACATTTCCGTGAAGCAGCTGGATCAACATAAGCTATAGAGAAAGGATGGGCTCAAGAAAGTTGCGTCCGTGGAACACGAGAAGATAGTGAGGAAGGTTAAGCATCGATTAAACAGGGTTTGAAGGTTCAAGTTTCGTTGGGCGTACGAGGACGAAACTAACCAGGAAACAACTCATATCGAAGCTCATATTGAGCGATCAGAGAGATTAATAATTCATGGTGAGAGAATTTAAACAATTGGCTACTCCTAGACGTTACGAACACACCAATACACCTCACTCCTCCAAAACATTTGCCTTGTTATTATTTAATTATCGCTACATTCTCTCTCATTCTCATGTGGCTGCCCGAACTCTCGAGGGTTTCTCTCCAACTGATGTCACAAATGGCTGTCACTGACGCGCCTCTTCTCCTAACCACTGCGTACAGTACAAACAATGCCAAGTTGATCGATCACTGTATATGGTTCACTTCATTTCCACAACAGTGTCCTCGATCCTGGAACTCATTCCTTTATTCCGGCATTCCCTATAATTAATCGTCGAAGCACTGACAAATGTCTTCCGTTTATCCTTTATCTTAAGTGTCTTGTTCTTGACGTCGGCCTAGATCATCCTCAATTCTTCACTTAGTAGCCTACATTACTGTACGCACAGCTTTGAAAGGAATTGAGTTCAGTACAAGTCCAATGTTTCTATCCACCGACAGTAGGGAGGCTCTTCTGCCGTACGCTACTAGAAAATATGTTTTACCTGCACTTGTCGAAGCGGCCGTCTGGTCAGTCAGTAACATCAGCCCTTAACCGTCCGACTGTTTCGTTCGGTCGGACTGATCGTCAGTAAGTGCTAAGGCATCGTTCGAAATCGCTTGATCACCGGTCTATGAAGGCAGGATTCAAATTCCTTACTTTCTATGCAAACATCTGGACCCTCAAGAACGGCCCTGATACATAATGAGTTGTCACGAGATATAACATCACCGTCTTAATTAATGTGGCAGCCTTCTGAACACTAGCCACATCGACGCAACAGAAGAGATGTTAAATATTAGGTAGTGATTACGTTTCGATGTTATCAGGAAAGGTCGTATGAAGTTCACTGACTATTACCTTCCGAACTAGGACAGTGGAATCGATTGTTTGGGATAGTAAACGATACTGTAGTCCCTTTTCACAGCTGGTACCGTAGACTTGCAAACGCTTAAGAAAGTTACGGAACAGCAAGTATATGTCACCTCGCGACATACTGAACCTAACTGTTACCTGAATCTACAAGGAATAACTGAAACTCGTACGTCCTCAACAGACAATCCCTTTTTGAGGATCCAACCTAATTTTTTAAAGTCAGTTTAACTGTAAAACAAACGTCCTTAGCTCAATACCAAACCGTTTACTTTCCATCGTTCCATAAACGAACTCATTATCCTCATCGGTGTTCCGCAAACCTCGTTCAAAACTGCACCAAGTGTGACTTTCTTCCCATGCATAGGTCTGATCATAAAATCGTACTCAAGTAGGTCAGTTACCCAACGTGTCATTTTTCCTTCTTCACCTTGACTCACCCAAGCGAGTTGCGGTCAGCTGACTCAGTCCTTAGCATCTAAGCTATCGCCAAACATCCCTTCTCAATCGTAAAACAGTCTTGTTCTGTTGAAGTTTAGACTCTGTTAAATGAATTCGAATATCTATTTTCACAGGAGAACCGCCCAACATCTCGATCATTGGCATCCGTGAATACCATGAACAATTAGCCGGTTTTCGGCAATCATCGTTCACATGTTTCTTTCTAGGCATATGAAGAATGCTTTTAGGTCTATCTGTTCATCTGAAGCCTTTGATGGTACCCATAAGACATTAGATGGAAACGCAGTTTAACTTTAATATTCTGCGTGATCCAGGAATTGTCTGAACATGCCTCTGTAGTTGGCCATGACCTTGGAAATTCCCCTTGACAACGGTTTTATATTCGTCTGTCCCAGGAGCACCATTGATGTTCTCCCGGAATGCAAGTTGAATGCCTGTTTTACGAATCTGCTTCAACATGACTTCAAGCTGCGCTGTAAATTCCACCTTAGACTGGCTACAGAGGTCAACTGTATACACAACTACAACGTTCAATATTTGTAATAGGTTCAGCATCACGAGCCGGAATGTAAAGGTCAGTTATTGTGAAAGTGCAAACGACCACACCACTTTCTACTCAGCAAGTAACTTGGAGGAGATAAACTGTCATTTACCATGATTAGTTGAGTGTATGCATAACTGTTTGCCAATGTCGTGTACCTTAAAACAGTTATACAGTACAATACCGTTATAATGAACGTTATTATGATCGACAGGTCGCTTTAACGAAAAAAATATCTGATTTCGAGACGTCTATAAGAATGAACGAACTTAGATTCAATATAACGAACAATCTAACAACGAAAGCGTCAGCACAACGCACAAGATAAACCACATTTTCAGCAACGATACACCACGGACGCCACTCTGTCGAAGGATCTGAGTACCCGTGTGCACTTTGGGCTTCAACAACAAAAAAGAGCGAAGCATATTTGGCGAGCTCGCTCGAAGCCTTGTGAAACTTATTAAACGGGATGGCATCAGTATAGATGATCACTTGGATGTCTATACAGATCTTCTCAAAGGGGATAGCGTGGGTGTTGGGAAAATTGTTAACACGTTACTTCTGATAAGAACATTCAAATCTGACGACAATTACGAGGTGGAAAAAAGAATCTTTGCATCCTGTGACTGTCTAACATGTTGGGATGTATAAAAACCGTATTTTGCTCGTTACTTCAAACAGCTTTTTAAAAGTTGATAAAACAAATATGTAACTTATTAAGTTGCCAGTGCCACACGAACAACAAGCGACATCCGCAATACGATTGCACGTATTTAAATGCAAACATAACAAAGAGGTTTTTGCAATGAAGTACATGGTTCATAGATCTTCTGCCATGGGACGTTTAGTGAAAAAAAGGAAACAACGTGCACATCAGCGCAGGAGGGCATAATGTGAGAAGAAACATTCGAAATGATCACCTGGCAACCTTCGTTATAGCTGAGTTTAGCTTCTCTACTACGGACCCGGAAAACAAAAGGGACAGTGAATGTAAGTTACTAACAGGGCAGTCTGCTTTCGATTATTCAGCCGAAACCTCTGGGATGATTTTACATATGAGGAACACATTCCAGACTTTGAACAGTTGAACGCATAAGTCAGGAGAGCAACTGTGAACTGTTAGTGATAATAATACAGTCCCCAGGATCTGTAATGACCACTGCTTTAACTTACTCCAACGCACAGTGTTAGAATCAACTTGGTGATCAAATACAGAACCGCTCGCCAATAAACTCAATTGTTCTCATTGCTCTACTCACCACCCTTGTCAACATCTCGTGTACAATTTCTGAAAACTAACAAAAACAATCGTGTTCGACGTTACTGCAGATCAGTGAATCAGAGACCGTGAACAGTGCAACGATTCAGCAAGCTACAACTTGATGCTAAGCGAACAGAACAAGCATTACGCGGAAGTGTTGTGACCGCAAAAGACGCTAGCCTGAAAATTCGTTTATTGCGCAAACTTCTGTATAGTTCATGTCAAAAAGCAAACCACAAACGCGTACACTCATTTGCAGGTCAGACATGCATTCACATACATTGGGTGGTAGTACGTTGTCATTGCTCTTGGTGAAACTTCCGTCATAGAGCGTATACACTATTCCGATAGTCTAATCTTGTCCATCGTCTTCCTGGCGTTCGCAGCTTACTGAATGCTGCCTGTGGGTAATATACTACTCGTGAGTAACATACTACTCACAACGAAACTGTCTGTCATACAACAGAAGTGGTCTGATTAGCATACATTGGAGACAGAATGGGAACAACCGCGGAGTACAAACGCACGATCCTGGATGATTGTGCGTCCATGTGTGCGGACAAATAATTAATAGACCAGACCATCCTGAAGTATCAAAACAGAAATGCCAGGCAGTCGAAGTCAACCCACGGAAAAAATGACAAGACAGCTGAAGAGAGTGGAACATACGTCGAACCCAGGTACTGCAAATGTGCGCACTCGAAACAACAATGTGCACACTACACCGGATAATGTGCGGAAGAAATACAAACTCTACAACGAACAAGGAATGGATTAGGTCAGAATTAAGCGAGCGCTGTTTCACGCATGCAAAAGGAACTAGCTGACGGATATTTCCGGCACAGTATTTTAATCAATCGAGTCGAATGTTGACTGATATGGAAAACCGATGACCTACCACTGATTCTGATGGGGGCTTGGAGAAGTGCGAGCGTAACACTTCTGAACCAAATCTAAGTTGTATGCAGCTACTTCACGCGGGTCCGGCATTTCGACGACTAAGGTTCAGAAAGTATGACTGCACCAACCAGCGACACAGCAAGAAACAATAATCCGCTGGAAACCTGGAAAAACTGGCTAAAAAGGAAGCGCTGAACCCCAGTTGTAACGTTTTGCTCTGCGAGAAGTCAAGCGGCGGGTTTTTCACACATGGCAAGAATACTGAACCTATCGTACGTTTTTCACAAAAGCGGCTGTGTGAGAGAGGTCATTAACAAGAACAACGATCAGCTTTAGTATGTGGACAGAACACACATGGGGAACCTGCCCCTTAACTCACAAAAATAAACAAGAAACCGAACGAAAAGGGTCTTTTAAGCCTAATCATACTAGCCCGGTCAACACATCATGGATAAACGACAATGACTCATCCCACGTACGATGCCAAAGAACCAGTAGCAAAGACGATTCCATGATGATAACAAAATTGACTGTGATTGTGTGCACCAAAGCCAGTGTAAATTTAATACCTCAGCAGTAACCCAATACATATCCAGAGACCCTAGCATGGACCACACGTCCCGTACGTGCACCATGATGAAAGAGAAGCAAACGAAATCAAGAACGGAGCTAGAGATAAGGTGCCGGTTGTGGCTTGATGCTTTGTGAAGTCAGACCACCTGTACAAACTAATCGATGTTCAGTTGGTAACACTGTGATGAATGGCTCCGAGTAGGAGAAGCAAGAAGTTAGACATCAGTGATACAGCACACGTAACCACACATACCAGACACAATACAATCGCGATCCAATAATTTAGGTATGTATGGAGTGTCGTTTCACGCATATATGATGGACCAATCATGCCAGGCAGACGGAACGTTGACAGCGATCGCGAAGATGAAAAATCTAGATGATTGTCGGTTTTCTTATTTAGTCTGTGGACGGAAAATATAATAATAATAATAATAATAATAATAATAATAATAATAATAATAATAATAATAATAATAATAATAATAATAATGGTGTGCGAGTCTGAATATTAGACTAAACGGAGGTTGACAGGAAGCCCAAAATAACTCCATAATTCGGTATCAAAAAACCCATCATATAGTATATATGTTTCCAAATGCGAACAAAAAGTATAGTGCTGCTGGCAGATGAACAATCGTTTCTAACAGAATGATACTGCCCTTCAAATCGAATCCATACCAAATGAGAAAAGCTGACCTCGGAAAGAGGAGAGAATAGAGTCAGCTCAAGACAATCATCGGACTAACAAAGAGAAAAAAGAAAGCTATCATAAGTGAACATTTGGAGACACCCGATCGTTACCGACTGTATATTAGAAAACATGCAGTTTGGTCTACAGAGTAATTTTGACATTGTAAAATCGTCCCTAAAAGCTGTAAGTCAAACATTGTCACATAAGATTTTTATAACTAGTCCTCTATTGATAATAAATTGATATATATGCCACTTTCTTCAAAGTGCAGTATCGTCAGGCTCAAAGACAGATAGCATACGATGACAAAGCTACCCGATCTCATGCTTCCCGTTTCCCCTCATCATTGACGGTATACCGGAGGAGGCATGGCAAAACGCCAATGGGGTGTAGAATTATTACCTGACAGGCTATGATAACCAGGTGGTCTGTGTATTACGTGAGTTTGAAGAACAGTGATTCAGACCTCAAGACTTGATCCTTTTGAATGAAACTGGATTAGTGCTAGGGGGCAAATTCACCAAAACAATCTAGTCAGACGGCTGATGAAATCAATCATTGCAAACTAGTCAGGTCTTCGCTGACGGCTGACGAAATCAGACATCAACAAAGCACTGAGGGGCACATCGGACCAACTATCAGGAGACGACAAAGTAAGCGTGGGTGTGGCGCAAGTAGGAGACGTGAAAGTGAGTGTGGGTGTCGCGATACCCTGAGAAACTAACGCCTATGGAATTGGCCTTACTTGGCCACTTGGTCGCGAAGTGGTCTAAACAAGCGGACAGTGATTCAACAAGTAAATGGCCATATTTGGCCACTAGTTCATAACATATATTTACAGGCATTCCATTCATTTGTCGAACTAGTAGTCGGCAGTACAGCGTGTTTTTCCACAATCGTGTTCTTCGCGCAATTAGATTGGGTGAAGCCGCATAGCAGGGACCCAGGTCTGGCTGTCAAGCCGTATTAGAACGTTTGGCAAAGGAAAGGCCCGTTATATCAATTAGGGTGGTAAGAACTGGTGGTAGAGTTAATGGCAAATCGAAATAATTCACGCTCTTGTGAGACTGTGCATTGGTTACAGACGTGCCTTAATTTTTGCCCTCATCGTTGATCATCTGCTGCACGTAGGCCTACCTCGTTGTAACAAGTTCGACGTACTTATCAAGAGATGACAGCAAAACACTAGTAATAAACTTTTCCTTAGGATAAAAGTGATATGAAACAGCAGAGCTTATACTGGATTTATGCACGTGGCATGCAACTGTGATTGGCACAGACAAATAAACATGGATCAGGGGGGGGGGGCTTTTTAAAAAGCACGTTCGTGCAACTTGTCTCAACCCTCACAGGCGTTCACAATCAACTGTCCGCTTAAATCAACAGTCGATAACATCGATCATCCATCCATAAACCAAGGCCGTTCGATCACCAGCTGTTAACAAACACAAAATCAGCGAGTCGGTCAACAGCTTGCGACCGGTTGATGATCACAGCTATGTTCCGTAAACTTGCAAGTTAGTAAAAATGTGGTGGCATCCGATAAAATCGGATTGATAACCAAAGTGTGTCAACAATGCGTTCACGACTAAACGTACATATGCGTAGATCACACAAACAAAACAACCGAATAACATTCGAATGAGATGAAAGAAACAGAGGTCGTATGGGCGGAACACGTGATGAGCCCTTCAAAACTTGCTAGCTGAAAAACTCTACATAAAGATGTGCAAGCAAAATATGATTTTGAGTGACTCTAGTGTCAACTACTTTAGTTTGAACTCAAGCTGCTTTTATCAACCCCAAATAATCCAACAGGTCACACAGTAGAAACAGGCTGATGTGTAGGTTCGAATGGGATCAAAACTGTTCAAATATTTTCCGCGAATGAAAATACAAGGACTGGCACGCGGATGCAGATACAATTGGGCAGTGAAAAGAAATAGAGTTACCATTAAATTCAAGAGAAACGGCAGCAAGAATAGTGGGATTACATACATTGGAACGGACTAGTTAAACTGAATAGAGCTGTTGTCCGAGCTGCCGTTCACCGAAGCAACACTGAGAGAAATGCGGAAAGGCAGACTGAACACGAAATAAAAGGTACTTAACACAGACCAGAGCAGACACGTCGTCGACTGCGACACGTAGCTAGGAGCAAAGTACTTCATGGTCAGCGGCGAAGGTGAGTACACGACGCGCAGCACTTATCGACTTTGACTAAAGCGGCAATTAAAATTTTAGCGATAAGTGATCAGGTTTTTGCCCAACTGCTTCGTGCATTTCTTCAACGGTTGGTAAACTTCGGGGACTATCACAAATACGGTAGACGTTCACCTGGCACACGTGGTACATCAACTAACGATCATAAGGTATGAATTTTACTACCCGGTGAATTAATCCAGCACTCGGAGTTCATTAAAACACGCACAATTAACCCATTTCATGTGAACAAAGAACAAACAAGTGAAGTTTGTTCATGTTCCTGTCAAGGTCGGTTTTTGAACCATGGAAGATAATCGAACGCGCATTATAGAATTTTCCTGTCAATAAAGACAAACGCTTCCTAGATAAAACAGAGGTTGAGAGTTGCGAATGCAACATGTGACGCGCACACATATATTGCCATCCTTAAGCGGCATGCACAAGCATAATGAAGCAAACTACGTTGAGTTCTGACAATAAAAACGGAGCAAAACATAAAGAATGTGAGTTAGAAATCTCTTCCAGGTTGAACCGAATAGCGCGTAGTATTACGATTGCAGAGGCACTGATTGTGATATACTGTCATAACTATGACAAAATGAAAATCCAGCCAGACGATGCACACAGAGAAAATTAACAGAATCGGTTAGGAAGCATCCAGCATGACCACACATGATGAAAATGAAATCAGAAGAGTCTATCTTGGGAGAAGTGCTGATTCAAGTTAGATCAACGGCAAAGTCGAATAAGCGACAGTCTCAGCATGATGTCTATTTAACACGGTGCCATAACAGAAGAGTTTTATGATAGACGGATGAGTAGAATGTGCGTCATTGCCCGTTCAAAGTGTATGCACATCGTCCTACGTAAATGTATGTAGTTTTGTGCCGGAAATATGTGTGCAATCGAGCTGCGGGTAACTCGTACAATAATGAAGGAAATTTCAAAACAAAACGGAAACTGAAGGAGACACTACCTGACAGCGCGAAGATAGTGTGCTATATCCCGGGGCACTTTCAATCAATGGCATGACTTAACGCATGTACTGGATGATACTCTTCAGATTTTCAATTGTGAACGGTACAGAATAACAAGACTACTCCGAATTGTCAAGTACCAGTTAAAACGACCGGACAAAAAACCCATGAAAAGCCCGTGAAATCAAAGAGCTAGTACTCAGTGCAATGGCGCGCCACACTCCAGTACTTCTACACGCCAATGGTAAACTTCAAGTAGACAACCAGGGTCGCAGGTCAACGCAGTCCTGCTGTGGATACAAGTCCATACAGTTTCAGAAAAGGTCACGTGCCCAGGCAAACCTTCAATTGGCATTCGTAGCACGTGGCTTGATCAACACACCCAGCACGTTTGTATAGAAGGCACGTCTCATCGACTAGATACAGATTAATACACACCAGTCCCCGAGACAGTTCACGCGGTAATCACACAATGCCGTAGGGACAAACAGTCACTCGTCACTCTTCATACAACGCACTCGTGTTTCGGGTTAACATGCCAGCACAGTGCTTACTGTAGTGTTTTCGCACACACTGAAGATGGCATAACGAGTATTATCGAATATTATCGTCTACCATGTTGGCAATACGATCCATACTTATCCGAATGCGAGAATTTGTTTACTAGTCGGGGTTAACAACAGCATCCATTTGTTCGACACGTCGTCCGAAGTTGGTCAAGTTTATAAGCCAACAGAACATCGGCAGATCGGCGTGCGTCAACTAAACAAACAGAAAGAGAGCCGGAAAGTTCGCGTTCGGTAAAAATCTTCTAGTGCATGATGAATATCTGTCGTTCGGGGTTAATGAACTTCGTTCACAAAAAGTCCACAAAACCAAACAGACGTAGATGCACGGATGCAAAAACCGATGACATGAGAGCCAATCACATCGATATATAGTACTAAACTGGAAAGAAAACGCAGCCGCCTAAACTGCACGTGTTCGAACATGAACAGTCAACACAACGAGAAACATGATACGGATGAAAGCATTGAAGGGAACAAACAAGACCTATGCCATCAGCACTTCGAGATGATCGGGCAACCTGACCATTACTCACAAGCTAAAATGGTCGAGCGTTCACATATGATAATTCGGTCGTGACTAATGTAAGGTCAATGGTGCAGTGGTAAACAGGGTTGCCTCATGAAACCATGGCCGGAGTTCTAGTCCGGGCAGTGCAAAGGATATGCACTACTGACGAGCTCTAATGAGAGCGGAACTCGAGTCTGGAAAGTCTATGGGAATGCGACAGCTGCGATCAATTGTGGATGCTGTTCAATTTGTATACAAAAGTGTCTAGGACAGTTCAATGAGTTTCGTGTCGATAAATACTGCGAACAGGATGATACCGTGTTGCGTAATGCTTTAACAGACAATGTGAAAACAAAGTTCATCGTAAGGAAACTGTTTCACAAGTGTTCTTCTTCAGAATTACATGGATAGATTGTATGGAATACACTTCCCATGTTTAAGATTTAGTACTACTATGTACACGGAGATTGCATTAACTGTATCCTAACCTATCTCGACTACTGCAGGCAGTTCACAAGTTCATAGGTTGTCACAGGAAGGAGAAGGATCTTTGCCTGTGCGCTTCGGTCAGTGAAAAATTGTGTTGGGTGATTTACAGGTGTATAGAAAAAGTGAATGGAGATAAATAAAAGGAAGCTTCAATGAAGCTGCTAGCTGCAGTCATATCAACAAGAAACAATGAAACACACTGAATCTATCACATATGTGTATTTATTGACCTGTGAGACTAAGCTAGAGTGATAGCTAGTAAACTCGTAGTGCAAGTTGCCTCTCAGCAATGTGTTTACTGAGTAATGTTTTAAAACTCAACCGATTCAGTCGTAAGCACAGATTTGGATGACGTCTTTTAATGTGAGCAGATTTTAATTGTCTTCAAAGCAACTGGTTAATTTCATTATTCAATGACTGGGGGGTATGGAATATATTGTAGGCAAGAATTGACTATCTTCCAAGGTCTGTAATTCAATGATAACTGACCTAATTCTACTAGTGCTCCTGGATACGGGATTTTTCCTGAGTTCTATAATTCTTCTAGTGTCCCGTATCTGAACACTTTCAATAATTGTCAAAACTTTACTAGGATAAGGACGACAGACCTGTACGTTCGTTCCCAGGTGTGGGCTGATTATGAAGGCGCACATAGCGAGAAACATCTCGTCGTGATTCCACAAATTATTCCTAACGAGTTCAGAGCCATCTGTGCCTTTTTAGCCATGGCAGCACAATATGTAGACAGACCCAAACTGTGAACCACTATGGTCCCTAGGTTTCGTTAGCATACTGAAACAAATAGCACTGTGTGCACGATCTTTAAAAATAAACCTATGACAAATTCGTTTGACTGAGTGATATCTCGGTTTCCGAGTAACTGACAAATTATATATAATACCATCGGAGACGTCCCGATGCTGCGAACTGGAGAACGACCTGCAAACGGAGGCCAGTTGTGCAAAACGCACAGCGTTACCAGTACGGTGGTCCGAAGGTTATCAACAATTTTTGCTGTAAAAACGCATGCATTCCTTTGCAGAAACGATAGTATATTGCACGCTGCACTATCACAAAAGAGTTTCGCATGTTTTAACAAAAGCAAACAGAACCCGGAACGGCTAGCTGTTGGGTTGACAACGGCAAAGAAACGTGAGTAATTCGTTTTTGACATTTTCCGTTCGGACAAAAATGCCTAGGAATGGCGAATTTGACAGTTTGTAAACGAGGCAAGCAGATCACGGAAAGTCGAAAACGATCGTTGTGATATCTTAGTACATAGTACTCGGTATCGATTTCACCGGCGAGGAGAAAGCATTCGCAATTATTTCACCGTATGATTTGTACAGCCTTATTTAGGAAATTTGAAATTGATTAAAACACTGGCATCGGAGCAAGGTAAATACCCGTAAACAGGACACTAAACAAACAAAGTTTGACGCTGCTTTCATTTCATAATTGAGGAAGTTAGGAACTGGTCAAATCAGATATTCAAAACGTAATCGTGCATGATATGGAATAGTAATCAATGACAGGCGTGCGCGTTATGTCACCTGAAATTACTACCACCTGTTACCAAACAATTTCTCGCTTTACGTCAGTTCCATTTTGTATTAAATTGAACTCAGGAATTCATAGGCTTGTGACGGACAGCGAAAAAGTTTCGATTATGTGCTCTTAGCTTGGCATCAACGTGGGAATAAACCGTGTTGAACTGTTTATAAACGTGAAGAAAAAATAGACTGAAGTGAACAAAATGAAGATTGGATAAGGCTGCCGCAGAACGGTCATACCAGCAACCAACAAGAAAGGTAACATTGAGACAATATTTTAGTAAATACACACATCCAGCAGCTGGTGAAAGTAGACTGGGAAACTGGTATTGTAGACTGTCTCTTACACAGGTACCGCTCGAATAGTATTCATGCACCTGGGACTCGATCGAGGTAGGTGTGCCATATTTCTTGATATCTATGTGCCATACCGATGATACAAAGGACGAGTTCTATGATAAGCTGTCCGCCACAATCCACTCGGCATTAGTGAGTGACCGACTGTTTGTTCTGCAAGACTCGAACTGGGCGCGACTCCACAGCCTGACCGAAAGTCCTCTTACTCCACAGTATTGATTCAGTCAACGAGAACGGTGATCGATTGCTCCACAAGTGTGCTACTCACGAGCTGGCTATTACAAACACTCGATCCCAGCTGGAAGTAAACGACAGCAGTACCTGAGCTCATCCACGAAGCATTCATCACAATTTGGCTAACTACGTGATTGTACAACAGTGAGACATTCATGAGGTGCGTAGCATGCGGGTAATGTTCGGGGCTAAATGCAGGACGAATTATAAACTGGTCAGCACGAAGTTGTGTAATCATATTAGCAGGCCCGTCTAATGTACATCACCTGGACAGCGGGGAAAACATGGATGTTAGAAAGCCGGGGAATTTAACGGCGAAGTTTATATATCAGAATTCAGTTACCATCCGTCTCAAAAATACCCCAGTACCCGCTACATCTGAGAGTATGTGGTAACACTTCAGGGAACAGATCCCAACAGCAGTCAACGAGACGATAGGTATTCAACGCCAGAAACTCCTGGACTGGTTTAATGACATCAGCGCTGTTGTCCCCAGCTTGATATGAGAGAAAGATGAGGCTTCTGCTGTTTCCACAATGAACCCAGACAATGAAGCCAACAGTGCTGCATTAAGGAGTATACGTCGTCAATTCACTGGACGGAACTGCGAAATCGAGGACGACTGGCGGAAAAGGCAGGATGAGCTGATGCAGGGCTACGCTGACAGCCGATAACATAAGAAGTTCTACGATTCGCTGAAAACGACTTTTGGTCCACGAATCCAGTCTACCAAAGCAATGATTTACGTGGGCTCTAGGTTTTTATGCACTCAACTGGAGATCACTACGAAAGTCCGGCGCTAGCATTTTCGCAGCCTACTTAACCGGCCGGGTATTATTGATTAGGAGGGCGTGGACGGTCTGCCACAAGAAGATATCAAAGCTGCACTTGCCTTCGCTCCAGGTTCAGCTGAGTTGCGAGTAGCTCTTCGACAACTGAGAAATGGAAAGGTTGCAACGGAAGACGAGTTGCCAAGAAAACTACTGAAGCATGGCGGCCCAGCTTTGGAGTATGCTTGGCTCTAGTTGATTGTCTCCATCTGCGAGCAGGAAATGGTCCCTCAACAGGTCAAAGATGTCTTGAATGTAAAATTGGTTAAAAGTAGTAGTAGCAAGCAATGCACCGACAGTTACCTCGGCATTAGCCAAATAAGCCGTGCTAGAAAGGTGTTAGCAAGAGTGCTGCCGAACCGACTCAACTGGCGTACTGGACCACCGATGATTTTGACATTGCCACTGGCGTGTTGCAGGGTTGTATCCTAGCCCGAATCCTATTTGGTTTGTAATTAACTGTCATGCTAACAGTTGCTTTTCAAGACTCAGTGGAGAACGGCGTTGAAGGTGAGTATGGGATGGATGAACGCCTGCTGAATATTAAACATTTCGGCGCTCCAAGCCGACTATATACCTCAACGATGCACATGCTTTTGTTTGTAGATGACAGCGTGCTGTCTGCAAACAGTGAAGACGAACTACAGCGACTGACCAAGTATTTCGCGACCGCGGCATCCGAGCTTGGAGTGAATAGCAATAGAGGTAAGAAGTTTTTTCCTTCAGCCATCTCTGGGCAAAGATGCTGTTTCCGCACGTGCATCTGAAATGTGCATCAATGAAGAGGTTGTCGACAGCTCCGCAGCTTTCCGCTACTTTAACAATTTATCGACAGATTCGTCCGCGTACCGCGAGTTACGAGCTCGTGGGGCGAACGCTATTGCTGCTTTCAGTCGTCTCGAAAGACATGTCTTGAAAAATCACAGCCTGAAAATGGCCATTAAACTCTGTATCTACCGTTCAATGATGTCGTCTATATTGCTGTAGGGCAGTGAAACGTGGACATTCTATCAGCAGAACGTGTGCTATCTGAGCCACTTGCATTTGCAATGTCAAAGACATAACCTAGGTATTCGGTGGTCGGATAGAGTTTCGAACACTGAGAAAGTAAGGCGAGTGGACATGGACGGAATCGAAGCGATGCTGATGCCCAGTCAGTTTCGTTGGCTAGGATGGAGGAAAAACGAATTGCGAAACAGCTGCCAAACGGGCAAGTGAAAGCAAGTAAGCGGAATCCTGCTGACCAGGAACTGAGATACTAGAATGTTATCCTGGTAAATCTTTTGCACTGTGATATCGATTTATGCTCTTGAGAAGACTTGACCCTGAACCGGACAATTTCGCAGGAATAAGATTCGGACAGACACCTAAAGGTCCTATGAACGCCAGTTACCCGGTATCTGAAGGAACAATAGATGTTACAGGTCGTAGTGACATGACCATGTGACCGCCTCGGATTGATAGACCATCAACGTACTCATAATACACCGTCCTCAGAGAGGCGATAAGTATGATAAACTCAAATAAGCTGTGTCAATTATATCTACTTGTTCGTTCATATCATCCAACGATCGTCGTTTCCTGATGAATCAAACACTCTCCATTACAGAAACCCGAGTCGTTGTGGCCTTCCATCTTTCCTTTTCTTCAGCTTTGCTGATGCATTGCATAATGAATGTTTTGTTTGTTTGGTAGCTGGACCTTAACGTTTGTTTCTTCTCCTTTATCCACTCTAGAATGCAATAGCATGTACTCCTATAATGAACTATCCCTTGCATTACATTTTCAATATTCCTCTTCCCAGTTTAGAACTTCCCGTTAGAGCCGCTCTAGTTTTCGAGAGATGGGGAATTTCATTCTTGTGCTAGTCCACCAACCGGTTAACGAGCATTGGCCGACTAGACAAAAAGGTCTCCATCCACACCTCTCCTGGTCTTATTACTTCGGGTATACAGTGTAGGGGTGGGACCAGAGCAAGCAATTTGCGGTGTGTTATGCGCAGATATCCCTTGAATTCAGTCACCATGACAGGCAAATCCGAGACGGATGCTACCAACCGTGTGTTGGTGAGATACAATAGAAAGTTCACCTTGCACACACGCGCATAGGTACATTGCTGAAGGATAAAAAACAGTCGCGATACAAACGAGCAGGTAACAAAGTTTGAAATTGATTGTACAACTAACGGCGCCTACAAATGATGCCAAAAATTAACGATAGGTTAATCCAGGACATAAAGCGAAAGTGAACCATCGAATGGAAACGATCCATAGGTATGTGAAACCGAATTGGTTAGTAACGCGTAAAAACGGCCAACTGTCTTAAATGTCTGATCACAGACCATTGTGCCAAGAATGACAATGCTGTTCACGTAAATTATGTATATAACTATGACGAAGTAATAATTCGTTGTTAGAAAGAGGCCGCATCGTGACTAAATTATTTTGAGACAGGATCCATTTAGAATGATGCTTCGATAAAGTAGTACCATAACAAAGCACCATGAAATTTGAAACTCAGTGTGTGGAGGACACAAGCTGAAACATCAATATGAGGAACAAACAGGAAAATAGAGACAAAAACAATGCATGAAGATTCACATGATAAGGAAGTGTAATAGATGTGTGTGGAGAGAGTGTAGGTAAGTCTTTCGTGTTGGGAAGACTTAGCGTTGAACCGGATGGTCTGGATGAATACGATTCGAACGGACGTCCGTGAGTTCAACGTGTACTTATTTTACGACCGAGAACGAAAGCGCGCGGTACGCAAAGAAACCATCGGTGCCATAGGTCGTCGTGACATGACTACATGGCGTACTCCCAGTGCACCGTCGGCGAACAGACAACGAGTACCTTAGGCTCAGGTAAATCGTATCAGCACATCCGTTCTGTTTTTGTTAATGATTACATCGACCAAGATTATGGTCGTTTGGCAACTAATTCACTCTTCTTTTCAGAAACTTGAGTGTCTATGATCTTCTACCTATTCTTTTCTCAAGCTTTGTGTATCGAATGATAAATCGTTCGCTTGATCTTTGCGTAGTTCAACATTGAGTTTTGTCTTTTAACTTTATCATCTCTGGAATGCACTAGCATGCACTCGTATACTGAAATGCTTCTTGTATTACATTTCACACATCTTTCTCCCTGGTATAGATCTTGCCATTGCAGTCTCTCTCACTGTTTATTTTCTGAGAGATAAGGGTTTCCTTTCCGTGCTAGCCATTCAATTGGCTAACCAGCATTGGCCAGCTGGACACAAAGGCCTCACTCACACACCTATTGGTCTTATTGCTTCGGGTTTACACGGGATACGTGGTGTGTGAGTGGAACCGCAAGTGGTGCAACGCAAGCCACTTGGGGTGATGGTTTAAAGCGCAGGCGTCCTTTGGTTTCGGTCATTGTGACAGGCCAATCCGAATCGGACGAAGCCAACCGTGTGCAGGGAAGACAAAAGCAAGGCCGCAGGTTTGTTCGAGAAGAAAGACTGACAGACGGAGAATTTTTACAGAAAAAATACCCCAATGAATAGCAAGGCAAACCATTTCAGTTAGCAAGACTAACTAGGAGCAGATGGAAATGAGCAGTGTTGACTGTGTTGATCAAATAATCAATAGGTGACAGAAAACGACAGTAGAAACAAGATATGAGATGAAAACGACGACGACCACAACTCACCGGAGCACAAAGAAGTTCTCTTTCTAAAGAGGCTACTTACAGCAGAGTAAAGAGCATATAGTCCCCAAGCGAAAAATCTTCTACAGGCCATTCAAGTGTAGACCTTCTCTAAGTAAAGAGGGCTGAATATTTAAGGGACTATTCTTTAAAACTAAAGCACTATATAGGCAGACTACCTCTCTCTAGTTAGGAACTGTTTATAACGGAACTCTGTCCAACACAGTGAGCTAACGATTGTAAAATCCTATTTCATCAGCATACACGTGAGGGATAATCCGCAAAGCAGGCCTCTTGATCATCTAACCAATCCAGTCTCACAGCACAACTGTTTATCTCTGCCAGAATGAAAGTTCAGTGGGTTTCAGCGTTTAGTGCACATAAGTAATTTTCCAAATTTCCCAGCGGCTTAGATTATTCCCCGTCTACTCTCATTATTACGATAGCTATTACGATTTATATTTACAACCTCGTAGGCAAAAATATTTCCTACTTCTTGTATATATCCAACTAACTCAAGAAGAGAAGAGCGTACGTATAAGAGTCAGTCAATAATCTTAATATTTTCATCGTTTAACAGTATGCTAACGTAATCAAGGCAGTCTTGCAAAAAAAATCTCGTCGTTTGAAGCTGCAAAGTGTACTGCGAAGTACACAGCAGTGCGCAAGATGTCGCTCAAAAGTGTTTCCGCTGATTGGGAATTGTCAGACAGCAACAACTAGTTGTTAACATGGTCAACATTAGTCACTGTTTCATCAGACGTGCGTATTACGATAAATCTGTTGAATGTATGCGGAAAGTTTTCATTATTTTGGCCACAGCGAGACTGAACCCAAAAGCAAGTGTACAACTACGAAGTACGTCGCCCACGACGCCCAATTTGTTACAGTTCCACAGAGGGCGGAACTTGGATACTGGTGCTCCGCGGGCCAGTTGAAAAATAACCGCCCTGTAACTAAAAGTTGTCAACATCAGAGTAGCACCAACTTTTGTGTACACGTCAACGTGAAAACAAATAACTCGGAAAAATATGACGCAATGACGCATAAACTCTCATCTCGACCTCAGTGATATCAGTGAGCTGAGATGAGAGATTGCGCGGGCACGATATTCCCTATCACGTCACTGACGACCAACTCCTCCCCAAACTTCTGACGCAGATAAGCTACAAAATTGAAATGGGGGTGCATAAATCATCCAAGTTGGAAAGACCGAGCATTTCGAAACAAAAAGAGATACAGTATACTAAAACTGACCAATAGAAGAAGCAAACAGAAGAATCAATTGGCAAAACCGAAACGAAGGCGACTCACCGAGTTTGTGCTTCATAATAATCTCCGTCCGATCGATCTCCCACACATCCACTTCGAGGCCAAAACCAACGGCAGCAGTGGTAGTATTCTTGTCCCTTTTGGCCGCCGGGTAGAGCAAAGCACATGCCAGCCCATCCGAGTGTTTCTCGTGATGTTGAACGAGATCGGAAACAGAAAAGAATTTTGTCGATTGCGTAACGTAGTACTGAGCAGACGAGGAGGCACGGAAGTTGGGAAGGTACAAAGCGTGAATACTGTCAGATAAAATGAGGCATACAACCTCACAACTTGCGTGGCAAGCGAACAGAGTTGCCAGCAAGTAAAACAAGAACATTCAAAATGAAGGGTAGAATAGCCGCGTATGAATAAATGTCAAAGCATGTGTGTGTGTGGGTGGGTGGGTGTGAATTCAAGAATGGGAAGAAAACGAACGGCAGTAACGCTGGCATACCTGCTTTGCACACACAATAAAAACAAAGATGAAGGGTCTGTCAGTTTGTTCGCCAGTTGATAGACAGCTAAAAACATGTACACAAACAAAGATAAGCAATCGAACGAAATTCTAGACGTGTGAAACAGTATAAACTGAACACCCCTCACATAACATGGCAACATTCAGGTTCGTATAGATTTTCAGCCGGTCCGTTAGGCAAAGAAGTACTAGACTTGAGTCTCATTCTAGCCACAACACATCACGTGAATATTCTTGACGTAACCGGTATTACAAGTCCGGTCTACCTCCTCCCGAAGCAATCACTGTTCCACAAATCTGAAATTATACACGACTGAATTGTCGTACGTAAGCGCTCAGCCGCACTCGTGTGTGATCGACATCAAGGATGCATGACTGTCTCAAGTGAAAACACGAGAATTGTCCAGTTAACTTAAATTAATGAACCCGGGTTAGGACGACCCGGTTAAACCGATAACACAGAATTCAATAAGTCTGATGAACAATTTACTAATTACTAATAAGCAGTCACGGATTGGGCTTATGCAAATGCAACACCACTCGGATGTAGCAGCTTCTGCATACAGACGCCAGTCCTTTTTGCAAGGAAGCACCAAACCACGTCTGCGTTCGGGTTACGGTTCGCATACGCTTGAATACTCTTGTATATCTGCATGAATCAAACCTCAAACCTCGACCGTGACAAGGAAGTGTACAACTAGATTGTGAAACTGCGCCTTTTGAAGGAAAGTAAACCACAAATAGCGTTCGAAATAGGAAAAGATAGCGCAGTCTTAGATGAATTTCGACTAGTAAGCAAAGCCTGGGCAATCAGTGAGTTTGAGTTGACAAAACGGATAAAAGTAGTTTGACAACGTTCAGGGCAGAAACTGAGCATTCAGCTTTTACAACAGGAGGTGAGTGTTGAAACCGATGAACATAAGGTTGCCTTAAACGAAAAGTGAACAGTATGATCTCGAACTTCTATCCGCGTTGTATTATTGATAGTTGACTGTGTCCGCACTCTAAAGATTTCGAGAATTACGAATTAACCTATTCTTATTCGCTTAGTCGCCCCAGTGATGGTGAAAAGATCTAACTGTAGATCTTTTGTAAAGATTGTCCGCGCGAGGGACCACGCCATGCAGTGCTTGTTCTGTGACACATGGTTTCACACCCCGTGTCTAGGCATGTCTAATGAGGTTTACAAAATGTTGACAACAACACAGCTAGACTGCATCCACCTTGTTTGTCTCTGTTGTAGAACCGCTAGGCAGGCTCCTGGTTGTGAAACTAGCACCTCATCAGTGGATGCGACATCTTCTGTAAACAGTACCCAACAGTCGGAACCTTGCAAACATTACACCCGTTTTCAAGAGTGTCAGGCGAAATTGCCCCAGTGACTACAGACCAGCTGCATTGCCGTCAAGCGTCCCAAAAATCTTAGAGGCGCTTGTATACGACTCGCTTTGTAAGTATCTCACATTTCGTGGGTTTTTCTGCAATGTGCAACACGGATTTCGCAAGGGCCATCCATGTACCACAAATTTGCCGATAACCACCGACCAGTGGACGGGAGCAGTTGATCGGGGCAATGGAACAGATGTTGTATATCTCGAATTCGCTAAGGCATTCGACCGCGTGGATGATTCTGTTTCGATCGGCAAGCTCTCCAATTATGGAGTGCGGGGCAATCTTCGTCAGTGTTTTGAGTCGTATCTTGCCAACTGACCTCTTCTGCTACCTTGGCGTAGTGGTCAGGCTTGTGTGCTGTTGTGATCCGGAGGGCTGTGCTGACTGCGACCTCGG
>LUCH01000921.1:165119-176848 GCA_013368495.1 Paragonimus heterotremus | reverse complement strand
GGCCGCTCTGAGCAGGTCTGCTAACTAGAACAAAGTCAATCGTTTTTTTCTTTCTCACGGCGGAGGCGTCTTGGTACGGTAACATGGTGGGCGGCCTCACAAACTACACACTCGTTAATGCTCATCAGTTACCAGGGCAATTGGATGCTGATGAACAAGTCACTCCGTATAAAGTGGAGTGATTTCCGCTTATTTTCTACCACCCTAGCAAATAAGATTAAATGTTTACAACCGTTTGTCGTGAAATGTTAACTACGTATCCGTTCTGTTGAAAATCCACCTCAAAACAGCTACGTAAAGCTCGTCCCACGCAGCCGAATTGGTCAAGCTGATCACACCTACCCAAATCCAAACGACGACTCTGGAAACTCCGCCAAAGCTTAATGTAAAATCCCACACAATCTCTGAATTCAGTTAGTCGTGAGCCAACAAAAATTTCATTGTTTTAGTGTTTGCTGATCAACGTACAGAGCTTGATGCACTCGTGTTCATTCCGATAAATGAAGGAAGGAAGTGTGATTGACTATTGTGCCGAAAATAACAAGTGAATGATGCTTGCTGAGAAGCTGATAATATTATCAACTTGTACTATTCATTCCGAATCAATCGATTTTTAATAGGTGTAGCGAGTTTTAAAAAAAGGACTACACTGTTGGTCTGAAACCTGCTTAATTGATCTATATGGGTTAATCGTCGTAAACCCCTCATCCAGAATTGCCTTCCAATAATGAAAGATGATGCATATTTCTGTCCAAACTTGCGTGGTACTAACAACTAGTTCTCTTCAAGAATTTCGACACAGTAGTCGGAGAAAGTGAATGGTAGAATGTGTTACGGATCGGTAGGAGATGCGTCGTAAACATACACTTATGTAATTAGACTGTTTGTGAAATAAACACGACATAAGACAGACGTGATTCTGACAACGAAACAAAACATACATGGATGCTCAGCACAAATTTTACGCTGTCGAATCATGCTTAGTTGGAATAGATTCCAGGCTTTTGAAGCAGTTGTTGCATCCAAAGTGAACAGTCGAAATTGAATCGACTTTGGAGTATTCACTGATCCACGTACCCCAAGATCAAAAAATCCTCCATAAGTGATGCTTACCCCGACCTTATGAAAAATGATGCCTTAATTGCAATGTGACCTGATCGCTGTTGTTCCTGTTGGTTTTCTCGTCGCAGTGTGTGTATCTCTAGCGTGCAAATTGTTAATGGGGGATACAGTACACCAATTACACATTTTGTTTACCGTCACAGATACTACAAAGAGTTAACAAATCCTGAGCCGAACTAGTAACTACCACGGAACCAAACACTTGTAGCGCTTTTATATCCAAGCAGAACGAATGTGAAATGAAAGACCGGTCGAGTACGTCTGATTTCAGCAGCGCCCACTGAGAACCACTTCTTACAAAGATAACTAAAAGAATATCCTATTTTGTCACGTATTTCATAAAACGCACCATAATAATGCGTTCACCTCCGTTGGTGGCTTATAAATCAGCCTCATCAAACAGCGAGTCTAAGTTATTTCAAAACCTTGTGATGACCCGACGTAGTCTCAAATTTCAAGGACAAAACACACACCGGCCACGCGTAAGTGGTTTCAGACTAATACGCGTTCGAATATTTGTACAACGTATTTTTTAGCTTGTTTGTTATGATGAAAACTCGAGTAAACAGATCAAGACATGTTGGTTGTAGTTGAAAACTTTGATGATGAAACACCTGGGGTCCAACTCCAGTTTGGTTTCAACGGTGTAAGTTCTGTCTTTATTCTATACTGTTGCTGATAGTCGTCTGTCGTTTCCAGGTTAGCGAACTGTTCATCCTTAGTAAGCGATGGATGGACTTCTCTTCACCCACGCGGTCAACTTACTTCTTTCAACATGTTTTGACGTCACATTTATTCAGTCGCCGACTTCACTGTTCACTTTATTAGAACCATTGTACAGTCTCGTGGGTGTTCATTTTAACTTATCCCATGCGGAACCAGATATGGACGCCTAATTTAGATTCCTCATTTATGTGCGCATCCTATGAGGTCTGAGGATCTCATACTGAGTGTCTGCCCACTGTTGCGTACAAACTTTATGAAGGTATGTACTAAGCAGTAGATAGGTCCGGTTGCAAGCGTTTTCATTCTCAGTCAACCAATTGTACTAAGACAAAAGCACCACAAGCATTTGTTTACTTCTCCAACGTATACACCAGTCAGTGCATGATTTAATAATTTTTTTCATTGAAAACTGTAACCGTGGTAACCAAAAGGGAACCAGTTCTATTAGTTTGTTCTGTAGTCGAAGGTATACCAAGAGGCACAAAATTTAACGGAATCGTTGGGATTGGGAATCTCATCTAAGGTAATTCAACACTAAAGTTAAATAGTTCACAGTGATCTACCGTCTACTTGAATGTGTCAATCTAGGTAAAGTATTCTTAATATTCTAAGTGCTTCAGTTTAATTTCGGACAGTCATGTTAGAGAGCTTCCTGAGAGTCAGAGGTACCGTTGTTCCCACAACGCAGACTGACCAGCGTTCAGTTGCGAAAGCAAAGAACACTTACACTGTACCCAATTGTGGTTTTCGTTAGCTACCGCTCTTACCTTCATCACGTCCACACTACACGCTATGTACTCACGACCCACAGATAGAGTCAGACTGGTGACAAAGATGTTCTGAAAAAAGCATTTAGCAGTTTTGAACTTTGTTGCACGATTACCACAGGTAACCTACAACTAGGATGACTGGGTTCCCACTAAGTCTGAAACAACAGATGATAATGGAGGTATCGCACAGGTAGTGTTTTGTGCAAATATGGACATCAGGAAGTAGCAGACAAGAGTATTTGGCAGTCCACGATTGGTCGTAGAATCTGCTTGTTAACGATTATTCTTCAGCTCTTATAACAGTTGTCACTGGCTCTGCAACGGCACACAGTTCTGTCATTTTACACGAAATGACAGCTGCAATCCAGTATTCAAACGTGAGCAAAATTGTGACTTTAGCTACCATCTTAACAGTGCCCTCAATCGAAGTTGTTTCATCTAATCAGGCTTCCCATAGATTTTTATGTTCCATGCTCAACCACCTACGTATAACACTAAGGGGTATCAGTGTTGCGCTTAAGTCTATACTTTCACTCAGTACATAACACCGGTTACTGCTGTCCCTTGCCGCCGGCCATTGCTGATTACCCAACTTTCTATATAAAGTGTTCTGTTGGTTGGCGTACCGCGTAGTAGTGTTTATGTAGACAGAAGCTTAGTTTTGAATACATGTACAGACTGTAAAACAATGTCTACTTTTGTATTATAGCTGTTCATTTACAATGAGCTGTGACTAACTGTTTATTCAATTGGATCTTGCTAACAAATCTTAACTCATACTCAAACGAAGCGTACAGGTGTATTAGTGAAACAAACACCGACACACGTTAAGTGTTGATTATGACTTCCCCACGGTCTTTATAGTCAAACTTTAGTAACACTTTCAAGTTAACTCTAACGTCAAATAACGATACTGAACAAGGTTGACGTAGTCGACAAAAACCCACTGAGCACGGGAAAATCTTCAGTTTTGCTCCAAACCGCGCAAATTTTATAACTAATTACTGGCCGCTACGCAAAAAACAATGAAGCCATAGTGTATTATATTAAAAGCGAGGAAAAGGTGAGTCAACTGGTTCCCATTTAAACACCTATAACCAACAGCACAAATCCTGATCCTTTTTACCAGATGACCGTACAGTCCACGGCATTATGTAGTAGTGAACGTTTCAAACTGTTAGTAGACAGAATAAGGGTTCGTCAGCCAATGTTGTTGTCGTTTGGATGATACGTCAAAAAATTCAACATCTCAACTGAAGCGATAATCGGTTCCCAGTGATGAACTATCCTTCGGCTGGCAGATGATTTTATCCGCTTATCTTAACATGTTGCTGTAATATACGCGGTCAACTAGCTTCCACGTATGCTATGGGTTAGCAGCGATTGCTTTATGAAAATTACTCTATCTTGTAATAGAGATTGACTCTTTTAAATGGACACTTGCGCTAGTAACTTCCTGCTAGGCGCGATGAGTTTATGACGTTATTAGGGTAATTAGCCTGCACCTGATCTGTTGACTCGTACTCTGCTAAAATGATGTTAGAACAGGGGTCTTAATCAAACACTGTAAACGTGTTCTAAATGTAAGATTCAAAAAGCGTTGTTGTCGAGGCTCCACTGCTCCACCGCCTCCACTTAATCATCTAAAACTCGGTTGTAAATATTTCGGATCACAACAAAGTGGTTAACAAATACCTCTCAATTATTCGTTTTTAATGATAGTAAGTGTTGTCTCCTTAATCGATGAATTTCTAATTTGTGGTAGCTCGAGTAGCAACAACAGTACAAAACAACATCCAGGTAAGTTCACGCGCGGCTCCTTTTATGGATTGGTGCATATGAAAAATAGAACACACGTAACTAGGTGCATGATTTTATTGAACAGACAAAACCAGATAGTATACCGGTTTCTTTAATACATTATAGGATCAAACGACTTAGGTCTTCTGTTAAATGTGCGTTGAAAAGGATGAGCATTCGCGTAGATTCGACGTTTGAATAGGATAGGATCGAAATGTCTTGCGTAAGTCGCCATCCCGTCTTCTGAATTTATATCAGTTGCTGTTGTTTCAATTGAATCATCCTGGGTGGTGGGGACCTAACAAAAATTACAAACGTCCCATTAAATAAAATTCATACAAAAATATGATTACAAGCAATATTCTACCAAATTCTAAAACTGTCCAATTATCCTATTGGACAGGTTCGTCATTTTATGAATGACTTTCAAAATAGACCCGATTCATCGAGTAAGTCATTCACTAGTATTCACAGAAAAGTAATAGATCTTCGCTCCTTGAATTAATCCATCAAAATTCAGAACAGTGAATTGTTGAACGTTGGTATGTTGGTTTTCAATGGGCGTGAACCAACTTCAGCATTCACTTCAAGCACATAACTATGCGACAGGCGACATCACAAGATTCCATTATTTTTGCTGTGATTTTTTGCATCTTGTTGGACGTTGTCTTGGAAATATAAGTAATTGTGTTTGTGTAAGTGTACGTGTACTTTCAGCAGCAAGCAAAGAAACGCTACTGCGTTCTGTTTAATGACAATCTTATCAAACATTTCAATCGCAGTTTACACATTTAAAGCCTAATAACACGTTAAATATGTCCTCTCCTCTTGATATTAACAAATTATAAGTTTGTTGAACAGATATCCGAATGCCTGATTTCGTTCCCGAACAATCAGTTATTTAATAAGCATTCTTCTGCAATCATCTAATCTGGAAACAACTAAAGTTTCTTCTGTGTCATGTTTCTATCAGTGGATTTTGATGTACAAGTCCACTCCCTTTCACCTGTTTACACTGGTTATAGACTCAGGGCATCTGTATTGACGAGAACGTCTACTGCTCTGACACAAAAACCAAGCCACAAACACCTCGATGATTGAAACTTATCAATTAAGGGTAATCGGAAGTAAAATGGAATTTGCAGTTTGTGATAATCGCTAAACCTGATGGTCATCTGCAAACTGGATGTTTTCGGTTCCAGTTGCACTAGGACGGTTTGAAACAAAGCTGTGACTTGTCTGTATGATAGTGATCTTCAACTCACACTGCTCACATCGGTCTGTTGATCCATCCTTGCTAAGATGACAGTTTTCCCTGTTTGTAACCGTGATCATTAGGTATAGGGACAGAGAATTTTGGAGTACAACCTTAAGACTGCTAATGTCAATATCTCCTCGCCTTTTTTACTAAAGTTAAGGAAGTTGTCAAAAATGCAATGTTTCTTGCAGTTAAAGTACCGAGGACAACTGTTGACTGGGCAGTTGTTCACCTGAGACCCACGGACGATCCTTCTTTCGTCTGAAACTATCATCCGGGAGGCTGTAGTCGTGTTTAAGCCATCACCTTCGGTTCTTGAACCACTGACTTTGGCTAGTACACCATAGGGGTTATTACATTTACATCGTTTTAATATCCATTCTTTGTGACTTCAGCAGATGTGTAATAGGAATCCGAGCTTTTCCAGTGTGACCAATAGCAATACAAGAATACTAATTGACTTTATAAAATGGCCAGCTTTTGGTGTACTCTGTTGGTGTTCAGTTGCCGTTGAATTTCACAGTATTTTCACTTTAAACTTATATTTAGACCACAAACGCGGTTGTGCATGAAAGAAATCAGGGCAAGTTTCGAAATAATGTTAACATTTACACTAATGAAATGTGAATTCAAAACACAGAGTACTCACAGATAGCAATGGTGACACACAAAGCGTCAAACAAATAATAACCATGAACGAACTTGTACATTTCTTTAGCATTATGAAGCCGAATGAAACCGTCACAAATTCTTTACATCTTTCAGAGGTTAGCCGGTTAAATAGCACACCGAAGCACAAACTAAAAACATGGCAAATCAACCTTGTTCGAAACAACCAATGTCGTTTAGCTAACAAGGCTTTTCTTCTCTACCGAAGGGAAGGCAAAGTTTGTCGTTGATGAAACATTGGATGTACGACAGATAAACAGGTGTTAAAAATTATGTGGAGGTCAACAACTTTGCCTCATAGCTGACCTGAAGATTTCAAATTTTAAGGGGCTCTGAACAAAACTAACAAAATTGCAGAGTGAATATATAAGCGTGCTGTTTGGCAGCTAACGTTCCCTATAGTTAGGTCGAATCAGGTCACTAAAATTAAGAATTTCAGTTCGATATGAAACTAAAAACAGAGAGAAAAAACGAAGTATACTTAATTTTAATCTGTTCCCAAAGTTCGCATAATCCATAAGAACTCTCTTGGATATCAGCCGTTTTCGATACTTCTAATCAGGAGGTTATGAATGCAGGGACTAACTTAAAAGAAATCTGGAACGGGTTATAGGGGCCGATGTGAATGTCAAGAGATGAATGGCTTACAGTCTACTGGTGAGAACTGGAAAGGCAAGCCGATTTCTGCGACCGACCAACGTATCTATCATGAGATATGTGTCTGGATTTTGGAAGACTCGCCAACTGAAATAAAAGTTTTTAAGAACCACTTTTATGCATATAGATGAGAAACCTTGGGTTAAAATGTTCGGTTGATGATCGTCACAGCACAATGGAGCTAAAATGAATTTGGTAAATTTCTTAGATTATTCCAGGTTTTTCCTCCGGTCTTATCTGATGTTCAGATGTCTGGATTTACTAATTAAGTAAACCCTATCGGTTTCCTTAGACAGGAGGGTATGTTGCTCCTGGACTTAGTGGAATCTTCAATATAAAAGACCCGAGGCCTCCTGAGCTGCTATAGACATTCATCCGTGAATGTGTCATTGTATTTGTATGGCCAGTTAGCACCAATCCGTTGGGATTATTTCCCACACTTGTCAAAGTCAGACCGTTACAGTTGTTATCCAAACACATTAATTTGTTGATTAAGTTCAATTCTTTCGACTGGCAGAATGCCAGTCTGCTCTAACAACTAGGCCAACCACGTTCTTCTTTCCGCAGTTGTCAAGTTTCAATATATTCCAAACTGTTGACTAATGTTTTATCAATACTCTCATTTCTCTACTGCTGGAGCAACACTACGCCGTCTCTCATCCGCTTTCCTGTTAACTTTTATTCGAAATAGAAGGAAACACCCAAGTGAACCTCCGGTCCATCACTGCGTACACAGAAATGGGTCGTACAAACACTTCACTGCCGTTAATGTATTAACCAAAAGCCACTTCGAATCCGACTTAACGTGCATCACAAAAAGTCGACGATCATGCATCTCTGGCGCAAATACCGTCCTTCGATACACCAACACTGTTACCATTCTTTGGTGAAGCGTGATCTATTCATACTGGTTAAGTGACGTTTACATCATCAGCGATGTGAGGAAACAAAGTGGCAAGAATCTCAAAATGGACCTGAGGGGAGAGCTACAAATTTCTGAATTCAGAAGCCCAAGACTTCGTCCACGTGGCCTACTCAGTGCACTGTCCTCCGAAAACGTATGTAGCTTAACACTAGATTGTACTTACGTGTGTGTCAGTTAGTCGTTTCTTCAGAGTTTAATGTTCGTGTAGTGCACAGTGGTTGAGGTGATCGACGACGTTATCTTCAGGAAGGTAAAGTGACGATGACCCTCACAAGAAAAAAGTTATTCGAGTGGCAACTTGGAGAAGGATTTGAACCACTGACCTTCATAACGATGAAAGCCACTGGTATTATTGTTATACCATTGCAGGTTCAACGGACGCATTGACCAATTTGCTGTACGTAAGCACGGTGAGCCAATGAAACCGAGCAGTTCAGAAACAGTTTATGAATCGGTAGTCGATAGTGCTACAGTCGCTGACTCTGTTGTTTTATCCTGGCCATCATTGTATAGGTTCTTAGAAGCTCCAGCACAGTGGATGCTCGTCTGTGACATACTTCGGTGGCTTTGGTGAGCAGTTACTCAGACTTATAGTATTATTAGGATGCGACTTAATATTATGCTAGTTTCATGCGCAAATCACTCAAGCATCGCTCCTCCGAACTGACTGTGTATGCAAACGCTGGGGAGAAATTGGTATTTATTAATTCTATGTTATAAAGTTTAATTGACGGATTGGCGGAACTTCTTCTTATGCAATACGTTTTTTTATTTCGACGTGAAGCGTTAGATAAAAGTAACCGTAATGTGATCACAAATAAGCAGAAGGTTAGAAAACCATCAAAAGGGCATGTATAGGTTTGAGGTTATATCAGAATACATATTAAAGATGTTTGTATAACAAATCGTATGTGTTGAAGTTTCGTGAGATCTTATGTGCAGAAATGCAACCAGTTGGGTGTATCATGAAATAGTTACGAAGGAAAACACAACTTCAGTTATACTGGGTATGCCTCGGGATTTTTTATTCGCGTGTTGTGTAGAGTAATACAAGACTTCGAATGAATGCTGTCCGTCTTGTATCGTAAATCGGTAACAACTGTATGAGGCCGGTTACCTACTTTCATCGAGCTGTGTAGCAAGATTTGTGTATTGGTTTGACAGTGTTTGTGGTCAAGAGCAATGTTAAACAACATACGACGTCATTTTTTATGGTAACGTTGCTGACAATGTGAGAATCTCCGGACGAATCAGGAACCTATAGCATCAGAATACAAAACAGCTTTTCCTGCAATAAATTTGAACAGAATGATAAAGGAGTTTTTTGTTTTGTGTATATCTCGAACATATCGCGCTACATTTCATCAGGTACATGTTGCCATCTGCGAGTTTGTGTAACAAAGGTCATCGGAAGTTGTGAATCCAAACGAAAAAACTAATAGCCACAGACTCACATGCATCCCCGCCAATGCACGACAGTTATCTGAGCAATCTGGTTTTGATGAATGTGGGGAAAGCCATTCGGTTGGGTACGTAAATAAAAGTCGAAAGGTTCTCATGTTCACAGAGACTCTAGCAATTGACAAATGAAAGTCACACCTCTGTGTACAGAAATAATTGCCCATCAAAATTCGGCTGTCGTGAGAACCGTTGCACAGTGATATGTGTGATTTTTTGTGTGGTTATTGATTTCCTTTTGGATTCCGGATACTGGTTTTGTCCTAATTTCGCTCAAGAACTGCACTTTTTGATGCGGCGACGTTTCGGGTGTCATTCTGTTCAGGCGACTACATCTGGTGTCATATGGCCTGGATATTCTTTGTGACAGGCTTTACCAGCCGTGGACGCCTACAGGGTTTGTTTTTGTCCTGATTTATTTTGCATTTGGTATCTCCTGTCGCCGTTTCCATTTTGAGATTAAGCAAATGTCGCATTTATACATGCCTCATACTTTTGTCGTGCTGACGGTTACACAAGGAGTATGGTGTCTAACGTGGATGTTTATTTTCGCTTGTAAACGCTAACTCGATGGCAAGCCAGTTGTGTCGTTTATCTCAGACTGAATGGGGTTCGTAGATCGGTGCCGATGTTAACATCACTAATTGGAACTGTGCAGAAATTAAATCTGCCTCAAGATCCTAAATGGCATTAAAATCTCACAAAGTATATGAGGATAAGTAGTATGTGTTTAATGGACAAGATTCGCCGGAAGCGTAGAACCGGTTTCGTGGTTGTTGCAACATCATCATGTATACCCGGTGAACTTCGGGGACACAACGAAGAATCTCGGAGGTTGTAGATACTAACTTACTTATGAGATAATGGCAATAACCACGAAAACGGCAGTGTACTTCTGGCAAACTTTGACTGTTAGCTAATTTTCTTGCCATAATTCGTTGTTATTGCTGAAAGCGCTTTTGTGTTTGTGGGCATCATTGTTACGTGTCTTTGACGCATGTGATCGTACTGAACCGTGCGCGTGTGCTGAACCCTCCTTGTTTGTCAGTGCATGTTGTCATTCACAACTCTCAGAATGAAATACAAGCTGAATACTGTACGGATTACCGCTTGCTGAAAATTCGATATTTCGCTATCCCAGGTGGGCTACTTACTTTGACAATGCGCATGCCATTGTTTCCAGATGAAAGTGTGCTATTTGTACACGGTAGGGAGGTAATTCAAAGACCAACCACGGTTTTCCTGGTTCTGTCAGACGTCTTCGTACGAAGGCGGTTTCAATACACTTGAGATGCGCATCACTAGAGAGAGCATGGATAGCTGCACAAACTTCTGCTTTTTGTGCCTCAACCTGTCGACAAATCTGTCTAAAAAATGCGAGCTCTCGTGCTGTTATTCCTTCGTGTTTGCACTGTATATATGATGTGTGGATTGAATCACAAATAGAACAACCCAAGCCACCTGTGGTGAGTGTCATGCGCAGGTGTCCCTTGACTTCAGCCACTGTGACAGGCTGATACGAATCGGATGACAGCAAACTTACACTTTTTCTGTTACCGTGGCCTGGTTGGCAAGGTTGTGTGTCCCTTCAATCCGAAAAGATTTACTGATTCACATTTCTGTCCTTCTAGTTTTAACCATACAAGGTAGGCATTTCCGGTGGCAATCAGTAGTGATTGTGTATACCAGGTTGTGAGGTGTTACTGGCGGATTAGCAGCTCACGTGTTTCTCAGGTTTTTTTTACTTCACTTCATTCGGCTGCGCTTCTTGTAACTTTGTTGTGGTTGTTGTCTGTTATGCATATGCACGATCACACCAACAAAGTCCTTCGTATCATGCAAACCAGTGAATAGAAGACGGACGAACTACAGGTTGGGAATTGGATAAGTCCTACCAGTATCAAAAAATGGCACTTTATGAGTTTACTGCCATTCAACCGCTGCCTTGTATCACAGGCTTTTGAGCCAAAAGTATCGGTTGAGAACGCTACTCGTTTCCTTATTTTTGTGTGGGTTTCCTGCCAGTATTCCATGCCCGTGTAAACAATGACAGTATATTTGAAACACTGAGTTCCCTTTAACCACTTTATCAGAGCAGAAAGAAGACATATGTTGCGATATGTTAACATTTCATTTACTCTCATCAGTCGCAAACGTAAAACATTCCAGTTATATACATCATGCAAATGAAGACAAACAGGGAACTAGACACGCCTACAAGAACACCAATTATTATGTAACCACGACCATGGCAACCCGATAGGTTGTCTCAACCACTTTTGTGCACACAGCGTCAGCTGGTAAATTCGGATTAGCATCGCTTCACAGAAAGCTAACAACTTCG
>LUCH01000921.1:150876-164353 GCA_013368495.1 Paragonimus heterotremus | reverse complement strand
GAAAGTTGTTGCGCAATCGAAACCCGAAGTTGTTAGCTTTCTGTGAAGCGATGCTAATCCGAATTTACCAGCTGACGCTGTGTGCACAAAAGTGGTTGAGACAACCTATCGGGTTGCCATGGTCGTGGTTACATAATAATTGGTGTTCTTGTAGGCGTGTCTAGTTCCCTGTTTGTCTTCATTTGTTTGGTGTATATAACTGGAATGTTTTACGTTTGTGACTGATGAGAGTAAATGACATGTTAATATATCGCAACATATGTCTTCTTTCTGCTCTGATGAAATGACAGTATACCCTAGAGCAAATGAGACACTGCAACGGCTGTCGCAAAGAATAAACCGGTCCACACAACAGCTTAATTGCAGACAGATGTATACAAAGATAGTTAGAAATCCAAGCCCATGTTGACATATTTCGAGTTTTGATCACAAAGTAAGGTAGTTTTGTTGCAGTGATTACTTGACCAGTTATGCTCTCACCAAAACTTACTTCACAGCGTTCTGCGGGTTTCTTCTAGAGAGTATCACGCATTTTATAACGACTTAACCTAATAGGAAAGTGATAATTCTCTGGAAAATCGTCGAAACGATATGTTCATGCTGTATGAAGTACGCTTTTTAATTGGTGGAAACAAATTATCAACAGCTGTTTGAGATTGAAAAAATTGTTCAACCTATAGACTTCTTTAATAAGCAACCATCTGTCTGCGTTGCTATGACAGTTTCGGAACAAAAAATAATCACACAACATTTAATTGTTTCACGGTTAACTGTAACATCTCACAATAATAGCGTTAGCAATATTTGCTGTACACGATTATCACATAATAATTTCATTAAATGCATGACAGATCCACGGTCACTCTAAATGAAAGATTCTATAGGGGACTCTACTCGAGGGCATTCATGTTGCAAACCAGGATATTTGCATCACAAGCACATACAGAAGCATTCATGAATTTTCATTAAAACTAGCAAACAAAACAGGATATATCTTAACATTGAACAAAATGCATGCTTAAACTGTGACTGACAGGAAATTGCTTAAAGGTACAGAACAAACTTGAGACAACATACTTTGAACAAACGTCTTTTGACATATCTCAAACGATTTAGACCATGATGGATTCTTGTTGAGTAATAGACCAACAATAAAATGGACCACCACCACGACCAAACGGCGAATAAACTTGACTTACATATCTTCATGCAACTAAAACGATGGCCGCTCCGTTGTCAAACGAATTGGTTCCAGTGCTTACATCCTAACACTGAATTTATATGTATATATCATTCTCCGAAGTTGTGCCCCTGTATAGTTGAGCTTGCCATCGAACGCTTTGTATGTGAACCCTATGACAAAATACTTTTAAAAACCATATAGTAAAAACAAAGGTTTTAATTAAAACTTCACGTGTACGTCAACATTCCAAAAGTAGGACAGGAAACAGAAGACGCATGAATTTGAACAAGAGTTGGTTTACGTGAACTGTTTAAACTGCTGCGGGAAACAGTAGCACATCAATCTTTTTTTCACTGTTTAACGTCCTAGTAAAAACTGAAAAACCATACGTATTGATCAACAGCAAATCAACAGATTAATTATCAACCAAACCCAAGCAGGAAAAACGTTGTATTGCATAGAATGAAACCACAAATTCTCTGAGGGACATCTATAAATTGATTGAGTTGAGATACAGTGAAAGTCCATAAAACCAAGGAACCTAAGTCTGTCGTTCAAGATATTTTTTCAAGGAGAGATTGATCAATGCGTCGGAAATACAAAGTACGACATTTCGTGTAAATCCTTTATTGAGTTAGAGAGTAGCTTCCATGGGACTTATATTCTGTCCCGTCAGTAGCCTGAGAGTCCTTAATCATTCTTTTCCAGGGCAGGATTTGCCAACTGGGTTTCAGTGTGAACGTTTGCACAAAATCACTTGTTCTGATTCGACTTCTGTAATAGCCGTATCATCGATCATATCATCCGTCACCATTATTTGTTCTAACTAATCACTAAAAAAACTGGGGAAAGTAATCATAGTAATCTGTCTGTTACTACATACTGGTCGAACGTTGACACTGTCAGCAGCTGAAGTGCGACCTCAATCGACCTGGATACCACTGTTGTGATTTCAGAAGACGGTTGGCTCATCATATTGAGTAATACAAACACATAATATGGGACTGGTAAAACACAGCAACGAACCCATACCGTAGTTTTGTTAAGCTTATGTGTCTCCTGTTCGGTTGTAAATATCGCAGTGCCGGGTTCATTGCCTACATGTCCCACATAAAACGTACGTTTTTAGCCATCGATTTTAGTTTTCTATCTCTCTGTCTTCCAAAACTGACATCACTTCCAACGTGCGGGTTGTTCTTTTTGCATTGCGCCATACTATCCACTATTGACACTGTACATCACACATTACTTCTTTTTTTCTGAAGTCCCTTAAATTCTTATCACCAGCTGACGAATTCTGTCTGACGGACGCAATGCTGGCCTCTGACTGGGTAATTTTCTTCTGGTCCTCTCTTCAGGCATACTACAACATACTGCTGATTCATTGCTATTAATCGCCATGTCTCGTCGGTCCGATAGATGGTGCATACCGGGATCACCTGAAATGTATCACACAAGGACCTCTCCAGGCAGGTAAAAGGTTCATTGAGACTTAAAACCAGGCACCATTGTTCCGGTTATTTTAAAATTTCATCTCTTCTCCTGGCCTCTTGGCCTCACCAGGCCGCCGAGATACTGGTTGCCTTCTTGTATGTGTCTGAGAAGTTTGCTGGTTTCGGTTAACCGTATCTCTCTGAGTGAATACTTTTTTGATGGTTGTACCTCACAGTTACACAAAAGCAAATGTGACTGAACGTTTGTATGTGATACTCTGGTCTTGTCTGATGTTAGATCAGTGACGTAACGGCCAAAACTTTCCGCCTTGACAAGTGTGTGCAATAGTGATGAGATCAAACAAGCAAAATTTGAGTAGAATACTTCGGAACAGAAGTGGACTGGCTGTAGAGTACATGGAAATGCGTTCATTTATGTGTGACATCCTATCTATGTGTTGCAGTGTACTGAGCATAGAAGGTTGCACTTCGGATTAGCTCAAACGAAAATTTCTCTGTGATCGCCTGAACCGACGCTTAGTGAGCTAATACTAACACCACCAGTAACACCAAGGCAGAATACCTTTAACAATTAATTTGACGCATTCGACAGACCCATTCGCGTACTGATGGTATGTATTTCGTACGCGGTTGTTTCCTGGCTGAAAAGGGCTTGTTCGAACCTCGGCGTTTACAAAGAATGGCATCTGATCGCTGATCAGAACCTACGGTACATATTGCTTCCCCACGATTTGCCTCACCATCAATTCTTCCACTGTAGATACCTCCGGCTTTAAAATGTGCATCCCTTCAATCCAACAGATAAAATCCACTGGAAAGAGCAGAACACTCGGACTGCCGCCATAGTTTGAATTAAATGAACATGTGATGGCTGGCGATGGCTTCCAGATTTCTCGAACAGGTGTCAGGCAGATGTCCATCAAAGCAACCTAAATTATTGGACTGCTTACCAGTAATGTCTGCAGACTGCACATATCGTCAACTGGGTAGTAAGACTCTCTTTTTAAACAATTCAGCTAACACCCGTTAATACATAATACAACGACACAAACAGTTCATACTAATCCGCAGGGATTCCTCTCCATGAGTTACAGGACGTCGGTGAAGACTTCCATCAGTGCACTGTTGAGCTACAGTTCACCCGCGACGATATATACCTATCTAAATAACTATGTATCCACTTCTGACCAGTAAAAGGACATTCGGGCCATGGACTTCAATTCCTTCATGTCCGCGTGAAAGTAGTAAAAGTTGAGCGGAAGCTGATATCAATGTTTTACGGATATGTCAACTCTCTCCTAAAAGCTAAAACTTTAGTCAGATCGGATAGCAGGTCCATCTTGTTTAGCGGCTCATTGTGAAATCGAAACCAGCAACGGACTCTGATCAAATGGTTTTGAATTGCGAAACAGAGCAGCGTTTGTAGTGAACACGCAGATCCACTGGTGAACTAGTTCACCTGTCTTCATTGATTGATGGTTTGATTGACTTCATTGGATGGCGTGACATTTTTCTTGGTACTAATAGTCCTTTTTCGTTCAATACGCATCATCTTTTTCCATCAGATCACGTGTTACTGGCGGGTATACTTGATTTTTTTGATTCACTTAAAGTTACGTTTGTTCAAGCCAATGACCAGCTTCAAATACCAATACATCCTTTCTTCACCTATCTTCGTTCAGTTGATGTTAATTGCACCGCATCTTCTACGAACAAGTGTTGTTTATTCGTTATTAACATCGACAGCAGATTTATCTCTCGGCTTTCTTCTTACGACCCCAGCTGATGCCTGTTCTTTATTCCGATACCGTCTTACGTGAATCTAGTTCCAACAATCACGTTGTTACTTATAAGTAGTTTGGCAGAGTTATGAATTTAGATGAGACCCAACTGTGAAAAGTCAGGACTTTGGCTGGATTCGAACCAGTGACAGAAACACCATGCCTCTACGCGGCAAGCGCTCTACCAGCTGAGCTTCGATGCCACGTCAGGAGCTCGGAAATTTCACATTTGGACTTGGTTACCCACCCGTCCCACTGTCTCATATGGAATCCACCAAATGATTCAGGGAATCGACTGCCCCGGCAGGATTTATCAAAACGTTCACGCTGGAATCCGAGCTCCTGGCGTGGCTTCGTAGCTCAGCCGGTAGAGCGCTTGCCGCTTAGAGGCATGGTGTCTCTGTCGCTGGTTCGAATCCAGCCGAAGCCCTGACTTTTCACAGTTGGGTCTCATCTAAAATCACGTTGTTGCCTATTCTAACATCCTAGCTTATTTCACCATTCCTTATTTCGACAACACGTTACGCCTAATATTTATCAATTTCTGTTCCGAGTTACTCCAACACTTCACCGAGTTGAGGTAGCAACAATCTTCTTGACTCAGAGTCACAATAGCAGTTCTGTTTGAATATTCGTCTTTTCAGGTGTTCATACAACAAATGTGGGCTAATTAGTCGATAAAATGCGTACAACACGTGTTACGGGAAATAAGATTTTCGTTCTTTGACTAAACGAGCGCTGCGTTATGCTTGCTCCAATCCTTTGTGATAGCGCTTTCCTGCTACCCAGCAACATAAGGCGAGAATTCGCGTTTATATGCTTGACTTCAAAGAATAGTCCTCTTGTTTACTCCACTGTTACATCTGCCTTTCCACTTGATTGTAGATTTGTAGGTTCATGAGTTGCTACAGGAGAAAGAGAGATCTTTGCTTATGAGTTACTTTCCCTTTGCTGGATGGTTCATATATATAAATAAAAACCATACAGTAATAAATAAAATAACCGTTACTAAAGGTGCTGGCATGCAATCTTGTTAGTAACTAGCACTGAAACACACTGAAACAACGTTTCGTCATATCAACATATTTTATGTACTACGGGACTGAGCCACATTAGCGGGTGGTAAACGTGGTGCGAGCAGCCACTCACCTATTTAGTCGTGATCAAGCAGTTGGGCAGTGCACGCCAGTAAGAACAGACCCTGGCTGTGAAGCACTTCTGTCTTCAAGGTGACCTGCTTATTCCATCATCTGATTTTAGCGATTGACCTCTTAGAAGTTCATCCTTGCTTGCTGAGAGAAAATAGGTTGTGGAGTTTTTCTTATTTTTGTTTGCTAACGGTGGTTCACTTTTGTACACATTTTTGTATCACATTTGCATGTTGTTCAAATTGATAAAAGTGACCTTGTAACACAATACAAAATCTGTGCACACCGGTCTGCTCTTCTCTTCGTTTAGCAGTTGCCTGACGATAACATACGGAACTTCCACCCATTTTTTCAGCTCCGCCGTACTACGAACATCGTCGCATTTCGGATCGCGCCTTTTCATTCTAAGGTAACTCCATAATATCCCCACTTTCAGATACTGTTAATTTAGAATATTGCGTTGGTCATCTTGGAGACTTGTGAACATCTCCTGTGAGACACTTCCTTCGATTATTGTAATCTGCTGCAGCCTCGTAAATATTCTGTTTCATTCGTTCGTTTTGTCATCACCGATAGCCCAGTGAGGTACACTTGCATTTATCTAGGTTATTCAATAACTCGTCTTGACCATTGCATTGTCAGTCACTAGTCTGGAGTGTGAAGTAATTTGTGAGTAAGAACTAGGTCTCTCCTGAGAGGTTTGCGCTTCAGTGAAAACTGACCTAATTCTGTCAACTGCCCTGTAAAGGGGGATTTTGCTGAATCTCATAGCTGTTGTAGTGTGTCATTTAATCCCTTCTATGCGTGCAAAATCTTTTTGATATGAGGACGACAGGCATTTGTGAGAGTTTTAGGTGTTGTCTGATTATGGAGGCAAATATACTGGGGAACACTACGGTAACGAATGTCCTTCAACCTTTTCCCAGGAGGTTAATGGTCACCTGCATCTCTTGGACCATGGCTGCACATTTCCTAGACAGATTCAAGCGTTTTGTTACTAGGACCTCCTATTCTAATTATCACACTGACACAATTGACCTTGTGTCGACAAGGTAGGAGTTGGTACGCTTTTTGTGGCGAATGCGCATGACCACATCTGTTGACACTGAACAATAGATTATTCTCTATGGACCATTGGCTCGAACGTCCTACGTCATTCTATTGGGTTATCGCATCTTCTGGATACTCCAAAGTCGGTGGCGCAGAGCAACTCGATGATTTGACCAGGTTGGGTAATTCACTAACGAGAGAAATGAGTAACAGGGATTCTATGATGGATTACTGCAGAACACCGCTGTTAACAGGAAATCCACTCTGAAAACTGATTATACACATTGGCACTAAACCTACGTTTAGTTGGATGGTCCTCAAACCACTTCATTAGTTATTTATCAGACCCATGATTAGAGAGGTTTCTCAACAAGATGCGGCCATCATACCCGTTGAAGACTTCGGAAAGGTCGAGACAAACAACATCAGTGTATACTCCAACGGCAACAATTCCAGTCCCAAAGTCACGAGCAATCAGCGGATCCACGACGCATGAATCCCACTTACGAAAGCCACACTTCACCTTGGTGATAAGGTTCAGGCCTCTGTCCTTGGCCCGGATAGAGTCATCTAGTAAACTCTCCATTACTTCAGTGACAACCGAAAGCAACGCAAATGAGAGAGTTTGCTAAGTAAACTCTGCATCTATCTTTAAAAGTAGGTGTGGTTGCCAACTCTTTTGCAGGCTTTCGGTAGGCGGCCAGTTAGTAAGAATAGACTAGAAAAGCACTGTCGACAGTTCTACAAATTTGATGGCGCAGCTCTTCAAGGTGTCAAAGGATATCAACTCTTAACAGAGTGTCTTGGGCGTTTATAGGTTTGCTATGTCGATTCTGAAGTGTCCCATTGACATTATAGGTAACCCAGCTAAGTTGACCTATTTATGTTCAGAAGTCACTCGTGATCTCCACTTATGCACGTTTACTGTCTTCCCAAAGTGTTGGCTGCCCCTACGTCTACACTGGTAAATCCACCACAGGTTTGATGGAGCAAATGAGTGTAATAAGTTTGCAACAAATTGTCTTGCGTCTGCAAGACTGACCGCTGTGGCATATTTGCGTATATATTTATAGTGGTCAAGATAAGTTACTGAATAGACTAAGTAAATGAGAGTGTACCTCACTAGGCTATCGGTGATAACGAAATGAACGAATGAGACAAAATAGCGACAAGGTTCCAACGAGTTACGGTAACCAAAAGGATTTGACTCACAAGAATGTGTTCACAAGTGTTCCAGATGACCACCACAATATTCCAAATTACCAGTATCCGGAAGTGGGTAATATCACAGAGTTGCCATGGACTGCTGAAGTGCGATTCGGGATGCGACGATGTTCGTGGTACAACGGAGGTTAAAAACGATTGAATGATAGATCCGTGTAATATCGTCAAACGACTGCGCAACGGAGAGAAGAGCAAACAGACGTGCACAAAATTTGTATTGTATTACAAGATCACTTTTATCAATCTGAACAACATGCAAAGGTGATACAAAGGGTTGTTTTACAGAGATGAAACATCGTTTGCAAACAAAATAAGGAAATCTCTACATATTCGTCGAATAGATTTGGATTTCTACTAAACCTAGATTTAAAGTTGAATGTCACCCATAACTGATCGCAGCTTTCGCATTCCCATAGAGTTTCCAGTCGGCCCATTTCGAGAAAAAGCTCTAGACTCGGGTTTCGTTCTCATTAAAGCTCGTTAGTAGTGCATATCCATGTCAGTGCCAGAACTGGAAGTTCGGCCACTCTTCCATGAGGCAACCGTGTTTACCACTGCGCCATTGGACTCATATTAGGCATGACCATGTCATCATATGTGAACGCTCAACCACCTTCGTTTGTGAGTAATGATCAGGTTACCCGATCATTGTGATGGGAGACACAGCTACCCTATTTTAACTGCAGTATTCTAAACTCAGATTGATAGACTCCCCTAAGTACTTGCCTTCGGATATCACCAAGTTATCAGATTAACTTCTCTACTAAGCAAAAGTGAACTTTTCTAGGTTTCTTCTCAAATAGGTTCACACTAATAGCCAACCCTAAAGCACACGGTATTTTGTCTGTACACAACATAGCTAACCGGAGGTATATGGATTCGTTCGAATCATTTGGATCTGCCGGTAAACCGCAAATGAAGTGGGCGTCGTCCACACAAGTCAGTCGACCGCAACAGGGATTCAGACTACACCTGCTGACAGCTAATCTTCGATCCTCACTACCACCTAACTTGGCTGAGTGCCATATTCGTTTCTCTTCCATCTGGCCTCCACATTGTGGCTGTTGGTTATATTTATCGGAGCAGTCAACTCAACCAGACTGACCTATAACTAATGTGTCATCCACTGCGAGTTATTCATTCAACAACCGTTTCCCTCCATGCATTCGTGTACCTTGTCCGCCACTACTTTTTGTCACTATTCTGGTTGACCAAAAACACGTAATACTTCCTCACTCCCACAGAGCATTTATTGATATAGTTATTGATGTGTCCTATCATCTAGAAGTTTCGGTTATTAGTATTTGGGCTTACAATGCCGAGGTCACAAGTGTCTTTGCAAATAATGTTATTTACACCATCTCCTTGTCCATATGGGGAACTAAGTTGGTTTATGTACTGCATCTATCCGGTTATTTTCTCAATTCCAAGGTGAACATTTTTTCGTGAAAACGACTTCCGCCTGACGAACTTCGAACTCCTCTGTTTCCACCTCCGTATTCCTGTGTGAGAAGCGTATCAGAAAATTAGTGGGAATTCTGACAGCGTTTCTCTAGTGGCGCATCCTACATTCACTGATACATAAACCGAAACGTGAACATAATAAACAATGTCGTCATAAAGAGATACCGAAAATCAGTGAACATGCGGACCCACAGTCCATCACACCATGTCAGAAAGTTGAGGTTAGATATACTTTTCGGAAGCACGTTGTCTCTGATACCCTCAGCAATATATTGTCTAACAATGAGTTGTGTATAATATCCTATCTGAAGCGCAGCCTTCAAGCTGTACCCTTATGCGGATCATCATTCTTCTCGGTGATGACCGAGTCCCTACGTAGATAACCCGTCAGCTCATCGATTCTGGCAACAACGCGCAACGCCAGTAAGCATTGCGTTTTGTTGAAAAGCATTCCCCGTTAGGCGAACGACACTTTTCGAACGAACAATGTTATGGGTCATGTCCGTGCATTCAGGTTCGGGGTTATTAGACTTGCACCCTCAAACCGGTCAAAGTTATTTTGAACACATCTTAGCTGGTGAAAGACGTTCAAACCTGTAAGCAAACTCGGGATTTTCCTTTTGGTTACGAATTTAAGTATGTTCGTTGTGTTCTGCCTTGAGTTAAAATAGACCATTATGGTGACGACTTCTAATCGCAATCGAAAGCTGTTTCATATTCGTAACTCACTACGTGTGCCCTTCATTTCAGGTTGGTCGCGAGATTTTGCCTTCAAAAATGTTTACGGTGTTCCCGAATGAAGATGGGAGCTCAACGAGTGACAGCTAACGCTCATACCGGTACAGGTGACGTTTTATTCACTGACTCCCCAAATCGTGAATAACGAGGTCTTCCTCGACGGATTCACTCTTTCTGATGGCATCTATCTTGCTCGAGTGACACCCTAGAGCAAAACGATTGTTCTGGAAACATCCCACATAAGTTCTTCCCCAAGTAGAACAAGCCTGTTCCTGACAGACTTGTATGTAGCCCCAAAAATCGGAATGGTTTTGAAACAGATCAGTTTTTCTTTTGATCCATAACTTTTCACCTGTTTATACGAAAGAACTCAGTACAAATCGCCTTTTCAGTTCTCAGTGGATACGACAGCAAGGGTTCGAAGTAGGATTCACAAAGATTCCTTATGTCCACGGTCAAACCGAAATTCCATGGTCGGTTTCTTCTTCACTAATTACGTAAAACTTATCCGTCATTTGATGCTTGTGTATTCTACAGCATTGTGGGTTTTGTTATCGCGGCTCTACGAAGTTGGGTTGCTCAGTAAAACACATTGTCTTCTCTATGAGACACGGTGGGGAATGAGTTCCTCTTTGAAGCCATCGTTACCAGCTACCGCCGGTCCACTTCACTCGCATATCGTTTGATAAAGGGGTCAAGAGAGTAACTTCATTGCGCGATTGTAGTGCGATTTCGTCTTCGCTGATTGCATCTGACGTGCGGATAGCGCATTTCGGAAGCAAAGGGATTTTAAGTAAGCACAGTTTACGAGCTGTCAGTTTGTGGAGCTTATGAAATTCAAGTAAAATTCTGTTCATGCTGGTGTGCGATAAAATGAGCGCTGAATATTTGTCGCAGCAGTGCGGTATAATCTACCATTTTTAAATCCGTGTAAAAGTATTGTGTCAATATTCCTCTGCCAATCTGTTTTCCCATTAATTACACGTTGTCCAATGGATCAGCTGCAGCTGGCACAATTCCTTCATGTATACGCGATCGGTTGCTTAGGACGTTTTCGTTTTCAATACCAGTTCCTAAATTTATCGTGCACTGTTGTGCCAACTCTGTTGTTGTTGATAGGCCTGTTTGCTCAAACTTCGAGATATGTTATCATAAGTGTAAATATTGTATCTCTTTCGAAATGACAAATTGTAAAATGCAAAAGGCACAGGAAATGGGTTTGTTAAGGGGCAACGTGTTCAAAATCGTCTTATTCAGCTTCGACAACAGCGTGAAGCAAAAGCACTTGTTTTAAGCATCCATAGGTTCTCGTTAATTTTGTTGTGTTCTCCCCATATTTGGTTTTTTAACTGAGATATTTGTAGAGTTTTCATTATTTTTACTTCCTTTCGCTAACATCGCGTAACTGCTGCATCGAACCACATTGTACATTTTTGTTTGACTTTAGTAAAAAACAACAACACAACACGTTTTCGAATAAACTCTGCTACACGCGCTCACTGGTTCTTCCTACAACGCCGGTGGTTGCTATCCAGTTTAAAACATCCTATTTGTTGGATTAACTTTCAGCTCGGTTACTTCGCATCCTCAGCTACGCTTGGAACAGTCCGAACACATTCCAGCGTCATTGGACGCCTCACGAACATTGTCAGTCTTTGGTGAGTCCAGTCCTTGACTTCACTCGTTATTTTTTTATCGAGAATTATTGTAGTCTACACATCTGTTCCACTACATATTCTCCTCTAATGCATTATTGATAGAGTTTATTTTACAAGGTAGAATTTACACAAGTCCAGCTGGATTAATCCGATTTAACTGAGGAATATTATGCGAGAAATACTCATTTTCTTCGTAAGTCTGTCAGTTCGTTTTAAGTTTGTCACAGTATGTTTTAACCATATCTATCACATTAACACAGCTGATTTGTTTCCATTACCTCTCGAGTGCCCAGCAGTTCAGATTTTTTCGACTCAACTGACCCAGAAATGTTTCTTGCAACAGTGAATTCAAGAAACTGAGCCAAAACATTTTCAATTCCATTTTACTGAATATTTTTAGAATCTCTAGCATTTCTTTTTTGAGTGAATTTCTATTTCGTATGCAGTGCAGTTATTGCGACACTGTCCATTTTGACGGCGACCCAGTCTTGTATTTTCGTGTTTGATGAAACTCTGTGGTTAGATGAAACTGTGTGCGTTTGTCAACTTTCATACTGCCTTATGGATTAGGCAGACACGGGGTACCCTGTTTTAGGTATATATCTGATTGTCTGGTTGAAATCTGTCTTTCCACACATCTATTCTAGTTACCTTAAAATGTGCTTCGGTAGGCTCCGCCTACTTAGAACTTCGCATTCAAACGCCATCGGTCACTTTACCCGAGCCTATACTTTTCATTTGTTCCTTTCTCTGGAGCTGACTTGGGTATCCATCCTTCGCCAAATTCTTTAAGAGCGCACACTAATGAGTATATTCTCACTCAGCTATTGTGGACTGAAGATATTCCGTTCGTCAGATGGCTACACTTTACTTTCAGTTGACTTCTGCATTAGGAATACTTTTGAAAAATTGTTAGTTTAAATTTTCAATAAAAAATACCGCTTGTGCATACCATTTTCACTCGGCTTATCTTTACTCTATGTAACATTTGCAGTGAAGATGAGCGATCGTATTATACTACTCACACCGCGGCTATTCAGCAGCAGGTGCAGATCATATATTTTGACATGGTACAAGCCACAGGAAAAATGCAAGAAGGGTCATCAAAGTGCAGCATCGCCCATTATGATCCCTGCTACTTAATGAAACTGAGCACTGACGTCTATGGCAGCCGAGACGGTCTGAGGCCGAGTACCACGTGCAAGTGGGTGGTTTTGTGTCTGGTTTTGTTTAAATGCTCAACCCATGTATTGCTTTGTCGGATAAACAACCCTTGTGCCATCCGCGTTCATGGATCACAACACATGTTTACCTGTGTGCTCAGCTAAGGAAATCTAGGTTCACCAGTTCTTCAACATTTTCTGGTTTAACATTTACAACCAGCGGACCACACATGCAGCTGAAACAGTTTCAGTGATTGTTTGTGAACCGCTTCTCTGATAAGTTAATTAGTTTGCAGAAATATGGCACCAGTCTATAGTTTTGAGATACTATTTACTTCATTTTTACTATTTTTTTAATCGATAAACCACAGCTATTTTAGCATTGCTAAACCACACGTAAGTAGCTAAACAAATTTTACATAAGTGCTCCCACGGAACATCTGTTGTCAACATTTTATACTTTTTGTGATGGAAACCACCGTTCTTGTCATTTAAAAAATTGTGCATGAACGGTAGTGGGAAATGTTTGTCAGCTGTAACATTTTGTCTGCACCTGTAGTGACCTGCGATCGTGTGGCTTCTCTAAGGATCCCGGCTGCAACCGTGTTTTCCTG
>LUCH01000921.1:120919-134049 GCA_013368495.1 Paragonimus heterotremus | reverse complement strand
GCCATTTTGTCTATCACGAACGTTTTCACTGGTGTGTGCTCACCCATCATATCTTGAAAAATTTCGAACAGCGTACGTAGTGAGGCATACTTCTCACTACGCACGTACCAGTACATCACCCGTCGGTCGTGCTCTATGCCATCGATAACAAGGAACCGATATAACTTCAAGCTTCAAAGGTATTAGAATGTCCGACGACATACTTGTGTCTAATGGTCCAGTGTGCTGCATCCACGTTCACCACATGTGGAAGACGTCTAGACAGCTCATCTTGAGTCCGCTGAGCGAAGAAAATATGTTTATATCCACTGTTTTCATCTCGCGCGTTACGCAGGAAACCTTTCTCCGGAATATCACTGAACGCTTTCACTAGGTTCTCTGAAGCTCATCTGATATATTACACCCAAACCCTCACTGGACAATGCGAGCTTCAACTTACGTCGGATGTTTCTAACATCAGCCGTCGCGATAAACTTTCCGTAAACATTGGAGAAATACTGTTTTTGTCGGAGGTTGGTGTATGGTACTCGAATAGACTTTTACGGTCATTCATTTCACTGACTTTAAGTCTGCGATTGATAGGACGGCTCTCGTATGCCAGAAGATTAGGCGGATGGTTGTTCTCTAACTCGAAAGACCTAACAACCAGACACTTACTTCTCCGGACTACGGGAAATCGTGATTTGCAACGGACGTCGCGAGAACTAAGTTGATTAACAAAACAACTATCAGCTCAGTGAACACGTCGCTTACCTCTGTATTCACTCTTTCGTCTTCTGTACTTCCTACAGCGATAGAAGATCCAGACGGTTCTCAGGGCTTCATGACACCTTGCCCTATCGTATTTCAGAGCAGACTTCCATCTACGGCTCGTACCGCGAACGGAAATAACACGGACATCCTCCATGTACCTGTGCTGGCACTCTTGAAACAGTAAGAGAGTGCAAAATTCACGATTTTCGAAAACAGTCTTGAATGCTACAATATAACCAATATTCTGTAAATAAAACAGTATCACTAGTTGGTAACATGATAAACAATTTCTTCATCCTCCTCTGTATTAAGATACAAAGTATTTCCGCATTTCAGTGTTACTCATGCAAACAACCATCGATCATACTTTAACAGGCAAGCCAGACGTTCTGGCTTCGTATACCAGTTACACTCGCAAACCGACTTTGAGCAACGCGAAGACATCGGGGGACGGCGTTCTCCTTAAGTAAGGGTTCCAACGATAGTCCTGTGAAGGGAGACAATAGAAACAGTCGTGAGCCAAAGGCCCAGCAAGACATGCACATGACTTACACAATCGAAAACAAAAGTGGCGCTAACAACAAGGCAGCACAATGCATTATAATACAGAGTTTCAAAAATAACACATTTAGGTCAGTTTCATTTATCGCCTAGTTAAAACAAACACACATTTCACTGATTTTCGTCCCTGAGCAAGATATCGGGGTAAAAAAGCGGAATGTGTGGTAATTCCCCCCCCCCATAATAACTCGCGAAATAACTGTCCACGACGGACATTCGTGGCTTCTTTGCAAGGAGTAACACGATCATTTGAATTATGCGCGTTACATACAATCCTTCCTGCGAACTTCAGCCCCAATATATTCTACAAGGTTGATATCGTCTACCTGTGGAAGCTTGTTTTCGTGCGGTTTGTTTGCCCGTGAGTCCCACGGCTGGACCCTTGCTTATATCGGCCTTGGTTTCACTCGCATCTCCTTGCTACGCCATTAAGTGAATTGTATTGGATTGTGTCAAGGTGAATCATTATATTCGGAACTCGTAAATGTAGTGGATTCAATGTCAAGGTTTGCTGCTATTTTCCCCCATTCAGTTTTTAACACTTCAGTTGTCCCCGGCAATCTATTAGCAGGAACTTCGCCTGTCACTATGTTATATGGTAAACGCACCGCGAGCCATTGTTTGGCTTGGCAGCAATGCGCTAAACACGTTCATTAATGTGTGTACTCCTGGGTAATGGCATACACGAACTGCTCGGCATACTATGGCAGCTGCCCTCTATAGACCCATCAAGCGTCTGAAAGGTTCCTCTGCCAAAGCGGAGGAGATCCATGTCATCGTCTCATGAGTTGCATGCCCGTTACTAGCATCCACTTTCTGGCGCTGGGTGGAACCTAATGTGGTCGATATCCCTAGATCTCCCGTCACATTGTACTTTGGGCATGTACTGTGATAAATGTATATTATGAAGACGTTGCCAGCGCCACCACCGAGAAATACGGGGCCCACTGGAGTTTATTCAGGGAAGATCTCGATCGTGCGACTAATGTGTAATCACGTCAGGTTGAATGTGTAATGCACCTGGATCGCTAGCGCCACACAATTTTGGGCAACTGGTCTAGCGGGTGGCGGCGTCGACATTAAGGTCCGGAAGTCGTCAGCTTGAACTGGTAATATTAGGTTACCCAGCGTCAGTCCTTTAGAAAGACCCACAAAAATCAAGGTGAGTTAGTTTTGGCCCCACCACTTCTGTCAACAAGAAGTGATGTAATCCAGCGAATAAACTCCCTTTGATTGCCACGGTCTTGAACTGTGTTTTTCAAAAGACCGCGCAGGACACGTTCGAAAACTCCGGCGAAACTCAGTAAGGTAGATCCAGATAGGAAACTGTTGTTTGTGGTCTCAGTTGGGCTACCCGTTAAGATGAGCTTACTTGTTAGGTATGACTGACTGCGGAAGGAAAGCGTGCTGCATATAAAAACGTCATTCGCTGAGGGTTGTGTGAAGATGTATTTTACCAAGTCCTCCAGGGCACAGACATCCAAACTCTGATTCGTCCATTCCAGAACCGACTGTACACAAGTCGTCGGAATGCCGAGAACTCCCTTGTGCTCCACAATGCCTGTAACACAACATGCGTTGTTAACGGGCTCTGTAGGAAGATCTAGGTATCTCCCTCTCGTACGACATATCGTTTACCCAGCGCCAGACTGGTAGATTTACTTTGTTTTCGGTGTCTGTCCCTGAAAATGGTGCCACGAGTTGACTCCAATTGTTGGCATCCTCATAAGTGGACATCAACGTGATAGTGGAGCAGGGTAGCTTGGTGGTTTTGGTGGTTTTGACCCTCAGACGCAAAATTGGTATTAATCCTTCAGCGCTGGAATACCTGAACTGGACAGTGACTCACATGGTGCTCTTTTGAAAAGGTGGGAGCTTGTGGTATCCGGAAAAAAGCCGAGCGCACGCTCACATTCTTGCCTTAGTAACAAAACTTTAAAATGGAAACCGGAACGGTCTCTTCTTATTTTCTAACAAACTCAGCCGGTGTTCTCTAGAATACGGTTTCTCAGTGCAGCACCAGTTTTGATAAACAACATGTTTTATAATTTCACTTTCAGCAGTGTCGTACTTTGGGAAAACCAGGTAAACATCTGGGGCGCTTGTAGTTCAAGCTCATTACACACTGATACTCTTGGAAGTAAGTGGTCAGGTGTCCAGAGTAACATACAAAAAGGCATGTCACTTGGAATGGAAAGTCGTGGCCAATTAAGGAAAAGCGATACAAACATTGCCGCAGGTATCTGAAGCGATGACTCGACAAAAATCGCAGAGGTTCGGCTACTATCCGGAATACATTTCCCTCATAACCATCATCATATGACCACTAAAAGGGGTATCGAAAATCTTGGAACGATAAAACGACCTCCTCCGCATACACAAGCGTGCTTTCCGGGAGATTTACGGGGGTTGTATAAAACCGCTGCTTGAATATGCAAAAGGAATCCTAGGCGGCTAGAGGAAAGACATGATCGCCACCGAACATGATCAGCGAGTGGCCATCGCACCTCTCCTGCGAGGCTTGACTTGAAATGCTTGACATACATCCAACTGAGTCTACCTGGTCCCTTACGCACTGCTCTTCAAGCGTGAGGTTCGCGCAATATTTCTTTACCTCACTGGCTGGTAATATTCAAAGAAGTCGCAATAAGAAGCGCTATCTCGTATCGTTAGTAGGCAGCAGTTCTTTTCTTACAAGGTCGCAACCACTGGAACGACATTTCATTTGGGGTCATCGGTTGCTATTTAAGTAGGTATACCAAAGTATTGTTAGATATTTGGGTAACTAAGACATTCCTTGGTCAGTCGTTCACTTTGTTTACTGGTAAGTAGTGCAGGATTCTGTTTTTTATTTGAACTGGGTATCACCAGCAAGTGATCACAGCCGTCGCATTCCCATCCACTTTCCCGTCGACCACTTTTGAAACTAGGCGACAGGCTCCAGTCTTGCTTTTGCTAGAGCTCGTCAGTAGCGCCCATCCTTACCGTGCACCTGACTAAGACTCCAACCAAGCTTTCATGAGACAGCCGTGTTGATCACTGCGTCATTGACCTCACATCGGTTACTGTGTCTCATATCGAGACGATCGAACAACGACAGCGTTAATCACAAGTGAATGTGGCTGTACGTTAACATACGATGATTCGGCAGCAGCTTATGCGTGGTCTGTGGAGCAGTGGTCAACCGGTTACCTCATCAAAGCGTGGCCGGAATTCTAGTCCCGGCCGATATGCGTTACAGACGAGATCCAGCAACATCAACCAGACTCCGGTCTGTTTTCCTTTCAAAAGGGGCTGACGGAGACGTCTATGGGAACGCAACAGTTTCGACCATTTGCGGGTGATGTCGCATTTACATGAAAACCAGAATCTCCCACTGCTTACTGGTAGTCAAAATATCATTCAGCATTTCAATCACCTCTGTGATTTCAACTTTCCCAGAAGTTCTAGTCCGGAGGTTTAAGCAATGGATGTACCAGGGAAGTCACCGTAAATCCTATCGCAGCAATCGAGCAAATCACTCCGTTCTAGGTATACGCTGTATTCCACGTAAAAACTGCCACAGATGGTTTTGATCGCTGACGTACAGCTCAAAGGAAGCTCGCCAAATATCAAACAGACAAGTTGACCAGATTTTGCAGTGGAATAACCTACGAAGTCCCAAAATCCAAAGCTCCCTGCGACGCCAAAGTTGCCTCACCAGTGCCACTGTGCCGGTTTACATTACCTCGTGAAGGTAAATTTACGACAAACTACTAACATCAAAGTTGGTGTGTTGGTGTAGGTATCGCAGTTTTATTCGTAGCCGTACAATCAATTCGCGCCACCTCTACTATTGTGGGCTACATTCACTAGGATAACAATGTTTCAGCTATCACCGTTGGGAACGCCGCTCAACCAGCATGATGCCTGTTTGAATTCTGAAGGTCGACAGAAATTTCCGTCGACATTCGTCCTCTCTGGCGGCTGCAGTGCGGTTGTGCTGAAGGTTCTCCCACGTCCAGTTACCTCGCGCCCTGAATCGTTGCGTTGAAGTCCGCTTGCGAACGGTGAGTAAATAAATAAATAAATAAAGTTTTTGTTTGCAGATTCACCGTCTTCATACTGTGACTTCCGATCCGCGTTAATATATGACTGGGGAATTTTTGGGTGTACTAACCACGGAGCTAGCAACGCGACATTAGTAAGCCCGTTCTATCCAATAATTTTACTGCGTTCCGTTATTTATTGCAACCTTCAATATACATCAGGCCCATTTTTCTCTCGTATTTGTATACTTTTATACATTTATATATGGCAATAAGTTCCTTGTTCTAGTTCCGCTAGATTCCGAGCGCCTGTATATGTTTAGAATCCTGTGTGTGTGTTTGAATGATGCAGTCAGATATTTCAGTCCCCAAGTCGGAGCTCACCGAAGTAGATGCGAGGGAGAACGTCCAGAGTTTCGTGTTCCTGATTATGTATCGGACGACCCAGGATTCCAGCTAGCGCAGCTAGAGCTGCTGTTCCAGTTAGCTTGCATCACTAGCCAGTCTGCCAAGTTCACATACTTGGCTACCGCATTGCCAATGTCCGTCGCACCTTACGTCAGAGATACAGTGATTAGACAACCTGAGGCCAACCCTTACGACACACTGAACAGCGCATCCTTGTAACGTGTCGCCGTATCAAAGGCAAAACGGCCTAGGCAGGTACTTAGCGATTTGCAGCTAGCTGACCTCACGTCACCTCAACTTCTTCGGCAGTTGAAGCAGGTGGGACAGAGTCAAGATCGATGACAAACGTATGCCTTACCTATGGATGCAGAGACTGTCCGACTTTGTGCAAGCAGTTGTCTCTCTATTCATGTCGACGAGTTTCCTGGATGTTCATGACAAAATCGGTGGACTCAGTCAGCCAGTGTCTTCCTAGCAGAAGGCGTCAGGTAGAGGTACATGCAGAAAGCATAACCGCCGATTTAGCAGTAAAAGCGATAAAACTTTGTCTGGAAATCCGAGCTCTTAAAGCTTCTCGCTTTCGCCCCACTTGCAGAGGACGTAGCCATTCGGAGTCGCGTTCAAGAACTGGATACTGCCGGAATCCTTGTAGATTCGGGACCAAGGCACGGAGATATATTAAGCCGTGTACTTTCTCAACCGTCTCTGGAAACGCAAGTGCCAGCAAGTAATTGCGACCAGTGTTGCTGACAGTCCCACGCCTGGTCGCCTATGTTTTGTACACAATGGAGGTTCTAGGTTGCCTTTTCTAGTGGACACCGACGCTCAAGTCAGTGTCATACCGCTTAGAAAAGAACACACGCCTCGTTCGACGCACTCCGAGCTCCAGGTCGCCAATGGGACCCCGATACGCACTTTTGGCACAGGCTCCCTTACGCTGGATGTGGGCCTACGGCGCGTTTTCCGTTGGGTGTCCATTATAGCTGGTGTACCAGACGCCATTTTGGGCATAGGCTTTTCGAAGCATTTTGGGTTAGTTGTCGACTGAGGCCACCACAAAATCCTAGATCCTCTAACGAGTATATCCACCATAAGGACCACTTCCGCTACGATTATCCTCAGCCCACTGCTTGCTGAACCAAGCGGTGATGATCGACACCGAGCGGTGTTGCGTGAATTTCCGGAGCTGACCCGTCCAACTAACGAGCTACCCGCGGTCGTTATGGACGTGGTACATTATATCAAAACGAAAAGCGCACCAGTTTTTTGGCCACCGCGAAGACTGGCACCAGATAAACTGCGTATCGCTCGTGCGGAATTTCAACACATGTTGGATATGGGTATAATCCGCCCCTCCGATCGTCCATGGGCATCTCCTCCGCACACGGTGCCAAAGGAAACAAGACGATTGGCGTCCTTACGGAGATTATCGTATATTGAACAAAGCCACTGTTCCGGATAGGTACCCTGGGCCACATGTCCACGATCTAACTATCAGCCTTGCGGGTAAAACAATCTTCAGCAAGATCGACCTCGTTCGGGCCTACTGCCAGATCCCGGGAGCACAAGAAGATATACCAAAGACGGCTATTGCCACTCCACTAGGTTTGTTCGAATTTGTGCGCGTGCCTTTCGGTAGTCCTAGCACTACAGAGACGTTCCAACGTCTGATTAATGAAGTCACCCGCGGATTGAACTTTGTTTATGCATACATAGACGACATCCTCTTGGCTGGCTCTCCCTAAGAAGAGCATATCATCCATCTACGGACGTTTTTTCAACGTCCAGCATCATATGGCCTTATCGTCAACGGAGCTAATTCCGAACTCGATCAGGTCACGTTGGATGTTTTAGGCCACAGAATTTCGGCCGAAGGTAGTAAACTGCTCGATTCCAGGGTCGAGGCTTTTCGATCGTGTCAGCTTCCTGACACAATTCTCAAGCTCCGCCGCTTCAATGGACTTGTGATTTACCATCGACGGCTTATTCCCAACTGCGCGAAGCTTGTGCAACTCCTGAGTGATCTACTCCGGAGCTATAGGCATACTTTACACCCAACCCCCGAAGACACTACCGCTTTCGCCGCAGTAAAGGAGGCACTCGCCGCTGCGGTAATGTTGCATTACCAACAACCTGACGCACCAATCAGCATCGCCATGGATGCATCGGACACAGCCATAGATGCAGTGCTGCAACAAGCAACTTACGAGACCTGGAAAATGATTACATTTTTTCTCAACGCCTCAGCGATACCAAAACGCGATACAGCACATTCGGTCGAACTATTAGCTGTGTACAAGGTTTTGCGCCATTTTCGCCAATAGATTTGGCAACCACGCTTTACGCTGACTTCCCAATCTCTTTGCGAACGTTCGCCCACTGAGAATGACATTGGTGCCGTCTTCCTCAACTACTGCCAAGATCCTCGTAACTAGCGACGGCACATCGCCGCTGGATTAGATTTATCACGAATGGCTGCCGCGTATCAGAGACCCGTGTCTCACATCTCGGTCTCCGGATCTACCTGCATCCGAGATATCGCGGATGAAAGCCCTTCTTCATGACTCCCATCCTGCACCTCCGACGCGCCCGAAACGCCTATCGGCTACTCCCAGAATCAGGAATAAATGGCCCAACTGGCGACGGTGGTGGACGAACCGCGTGAGGGGCTAATTGGCGGACATTCTTCCCTTAATCGAGCTCGCAATTCACAATATTCTACAGAAGACATAGGCAACGCAGGTCATGTCTTAAAATCTAAGCGATGGTCTTTACCCAACCAATGCGGACTAACTCATCCGAACTGGAGGAACAATGCACAATCAGGTCGATAGGCCAAGGGTTTCTCGGAGTCGCTTCGGCCATCACTAGCAGGGCACCGCCCACCTGATAGTCCTGTTCTTTGTTAAACCACTTTCGTCAAGTTTAAATAGTAAGAAGACATTTTTTATCCAGCATCCCCAAGATATCGATGTTAGTTTGCTGGCTTGTTCTCACGAGGCGGTGTATATTTTGGCGAAAGGGTTTCCTCAAATTTCCGTCCGAAATGTTATCTAAGAAGTACCAAATCTTTCGGAGGCAAGGAGACAAATTCAATATCATCAGACATTAACATCATGGTTGAGCGGTTGTTAAGTATATCTTTTGCCTCAGACAATAACGTCAACGTAACCTCATCATCAGGAGACGGCTGTACAAAAACTGTGTTCACAGTTTGTCTGATAGACCTCATAAGCCGTTCTCAAACTTCACCTTTGTGACTGGCATATGACGGGTGAAAGTGCCACGTGAAACCTGTAAACAGTAGCATATCATTCGTCTCGTTCCGATCTAACATCCTACCCTAGGTTTTAAGCTGTGCGTTAGTACCCAAAAAATGTGAACTCTTATCCAAGTAGATATCAGTTGGCGTTCCGCTTTTTCCGATATACCGAATCAGCAGCATAGTGAAGGATTCGGTGCTCATGTGATGTGTAGACTATAGATGGAGTGCCTCAGGTTCCACACAGGTTGCTACGTTCAGTTCCACATTTACCGTTTGCCTTGCATACGAGTTTACGGCCGTACAGTTTTAGCTCCGAATTTAACGCGCTCCTCAGTTTCCATTATCTGTTCTCACTCGCAAGTGTTCGATAAGATGACATTTGTTTGATTTTCACAAGCCCTATTTTAGACGCAAACAACAGAACTGCATCTCGCTTTTTTTTTCTACACTCCCTTCCTCACTGCAATGTACCACGTTTGCTTATCTGAGTAACAGGGACGCACTGCCATACCATCCGGCCAGTTCGAGTGGTAAGACGGGCAACCTTATCGCCCGAATCGACCGGATGATTTGCCACGTTCTTCCGCTGCAATGCTATATACGATTGTAATCCCGGTCGTAAATTACTGTTCACTTAAACCGGTTTGTATTGTACTTGTAGAACCACAATCTGCCCTTTGTCCGATTTAAGATATACATACCCGATCCACATCCCGTGGAAGATGGGGCAGCTAAAACGCATAATTCGACTTTTCTGCTGAGTTGCCATACATAAACATGTAGTCAAAACTCTTTTCAATTGTCTGACCGCTTTCCACTCCGATCGGACCAAATCAGTCCAAGTCAACTTAAGAGGAGTGATGCGAACAAGGATGTGTTCTCATAAAAGGTCGACTGCCTGCCGACAACCACATTCTGGTGTTGGCAGAAGACGCACTGGCATATGACACTTAATGGCCACTGTGCCATGCAGAATCTAAAAACGTTAGCGTTTGATGAGAGTATATGAAACCTTCCAACACGTCCTGCCCTCAAATGAAAGTGATGAACAGTAACAATGTGCTCTGGGTAATATGACGATGGAGTTTTAGGTCGAATTTCAGAGCTGAAGTAGAGAATCTCCCACTCAACAAATGGAGATTATCGATTACGAGGAGGCGCAATTTATAGGGGCCGATTCCATTGAACAACTCTCGATTCGTACGAAAACACTAGTTAAACACAATTTGAGTTTCTATAAGGACGACTCTAAGCTGCATTATCCGCACAACATCTACTTCCGCTGATCGTATATAAACAGCCGTCTAGCGGCAAACCTTCATTGAACACTTCTGACGATTAGCATGCGTTAAAATCCAGTATGGTTTAAACCAGCTCTATCAAGCGATGCCATAAAACAGTTTGTGTTAGTCAGAATACTTGTAACACACTAGAAGTAACCCACCAGAGGCAATTGTATAATTCCACGGAATAGGGCTTCAAGGTCAAATTAGGCCAATCAGGCGAAAGGAGAGATATTTGGAATAATTTATGAAATAGTAAAATGCATAATACGGGACAAATATATAGATTACATCGAGTGCTGAAGCGTTTGCTAACGATTCCAGTTCACAACTAGCTACGCGTAATCTGTTGATCCATAAATGTCTTTCTCAATATCCAACGGCAGAGAAGGTAATCCTTCTTTGAAACGGTCAATGAGAAGGCACTTGTGTAAACTGGATTTAATGCGGTACTGCTTAAATCATTGTACATGAGAATGAAATGCCTCACTTGGACCGTGAAAAGTCCTCAGAAATTGAGTGAAGAATGTGCCCGTACAACAAATTTGAAAACTAGGCATTGCTCAGTAACGAGGAATGATAAAACGGAATTGCGTTCACTCAAACGAATGGTCATTGATTAGGTCGGAGCAAAATGGCTGTTTACACAATGAGAAATGGTGAGGATTATAAGCTAATCAAGAAAGAATATGGAAGAAGAATGTCTGATTTTGACATTTAGAAATGTACAGGGCTCAGACTGAATACGAGTAAAGGAAACAGCTACAGTGGCTGGTGTAAGAATGAAACTGGTCAATACCGTTTATTTTTAAGGAAAAATAAGGAAAGACAGGGCCACCCTTCAACACTGATCAAACAAAACACAGAAATCTCAAAATGATGCAACAGTTCTTTGCTTAGTCAATAGTTATACATCAGAGTTCCACGTTCAGCCTGTTTCCGCGATAGCATTCCAGGCGAAAAACGATCTGCGTTATCAGGTGGTAAGGTGCAATCTCAAATAACACGAACTAAACTATCATTAACAACGTGCGTATCGTTTGGTTTGTCGCTTATTTACTATGCTTCAATGTAGTTCGTCATGTGTACGCGAGTTAATGTTCACTCACTTGACAGATAATGACCAACTTTTGATGCTCGTTATTGTCCGACGAACTCACTGATTCCCACTTCCTCCGTTTCAGCTACAACCCTGCTATCTTCGCATTATGGAGGTATATGATTCCGATGGCTGTTGGTGTATGTTTCCGTCGGCCGCAGGCTTCACTGACGGCTGTCGGCATGTCACCTCATTTTTGGCCAGAACTGGCGGATATCATCATACTTTATACTGAACGGTCCATCCGCAATTGTATTTTGATTTCTCCTGTGTTCTTGTTATCAACGCCGATCATAGCTGAATTCAACTGGACGGGGAAGTAACTAATTTGAATGCAGTGCGAATGAATCGGAATAACAAACGCGTGCAATAATGTCGACATATATCATATAATTCATAACGTTTCAGTGTGAGACAAGGTGAACAGCAGTTTGCTGGTAAAGTTTCCAGGATTTCGTTTCCGCCGAATGATATTCTAAAGATGTGGCTGGGACTGCCATTCCCTTGATCTATATATGGCACGAAGATGTTTCATAGCAAAGGACCAAAGATTTTCTATATTTTATGTGTGGTTCACGATGTTCTCAGGATCCACGAAAGTTTCTCAGTGATTGATCCTCCAGTGCCCCTAATGAACTATTTCATCCAAAGCTCCGTAGGCTCTCCATTCGTCCGCGATTATTATGGCGTTCGACTTAAAGCAAAAGAATCAAATGAAGTAACCGGCTTACTCGGACATTTCTTTGGATGATGGGTAATAAAGTGGTTGTATATTGTCTGTTCCCAGGATAAATCAACATGAACGCCTTTTAGGGTCTGGCACCCGTTTGCTCTCTTGTTACATGATATTATTCACACCTGTCATATTCGTTGAACATGAAAACTACTTTTTTATTGTTCGAATGAATACATCCTTCGTCCTGGCGCGTCTCGGTTTTTGCTTGCACGTGACCGTTGGTACCAGGAGTTAGCTTTGGCAACAGTCGATTTTAGCAGTTTGAACGGGTTGAATTCGTTGGAATTACTCCGTTATTGAAGAGGAGCATTCTTCTAACTTATAGCAAACGTAGTGTGATGGAATTTACGGTAGACAGTTACTGTAGATTGGTTGTTAACACTGACAATTCATTTCTTGGTTCCACTGCAGACTTCCGCGTCTCTCTTACTATGCTATCAACTACCTAGGCTTTTGGGAGGTGATGCCCACGGCGTTACTTCCCTTACATAAGCAGCGAATCGTCTGTTTCGACGATGGAATGAACCTCATCTTTTTTGCGAGTCCCCCCAATTCTGTCGTAATAGGGACGTTGTTCCTGAAACTTGTTTCGCTGTTTGCCTAGACTTAACATACACGATGATGAAACTTAACGACTTGTTTGAAGCTTATTTTCGACGTAATTGTTGTGTGTTGTGGTGTCCCTGAACGCCCAGTGTAGCAAAATTGTGAATGCTTAGTCTCGCGTAAGACTTGTATTTTCAAATATGGTACCGGGGCAGCAAGTCGTATGCTAAACACAGAATACAAACAAACTGAATTACATACCTTCCTGGGGTGGTGTATTCGCCCGGCGCTAGAATATCATTAACATACCGCAGTTCTAGTTCCGAGGTTAGTACACCCAAAATTTCCCCAGCCACATATTAACGCGGATCGGAAGTCACAGTATGAAGACGGTGAATCTGCAAACAAAAACTTTATTTATTTATTTATTTACTCACCGTTCGCAAGCGGA
>LUCH01000921.1:106559-119704 GCA_013368495.1 Paragonimus heterotremus | reverse complement strand
GAGGACTTTTCACGGTCCAAGTGAGGCATTTCATTCTCATGTACAATGATTTAAGCAGTACCGCATTAAATCCAGTTTACACAAGTGCCTTCTCATTGACCGTTTCAAAGAAGGATTGCCTTCTCTGCCATTGGATATTGAGAAAGACATTTATGGATCAACAGATTACGCGTAGCTAGTTGTGAACTCGAATCGTTTGCGAACGACTAATTATTCGTGGTAGAAAATCACAAATTCCAATGTATCTCGAAAACCGCGGGAAATTAACATTTCCTCAAATTAGGAATATATATATTATACCACGAAAATTCCCTTGGAACCATTTTTGGGGCGTAAAATTTATTAGAACTGCCAAGTTTGGGCCCTTATCGTAAATAATTTTGATGCGTTTTTCCTAACAGAAGTGCAAATGTTGACCTTTTTAGGCAAGGCTGAGTTTTCTCCTTCCAACACAACCATTATACTCGACGAAATGTGTATGTTTGTGCCGTAATGTGCATTTTAATATTCATCGATAGATTTGAAAACTCGTTTTTTCGCCTAGATGTCCGTTTCCAACTCGTTTCGGCCTTAAAGTCACATACCGGCGGACTACACAATTGCCCATCAGACTCTTCTCGCAACATCCGCCCCTGATGCAACTCTTACCAACTCAACACGTTGCACATATTTGTTGGGTCCAAACATGCTGGTACACAACTGTAGCAACGGCCTGAGAATCTCTGGATTCAGTTCAATTCAGTTCAGTTCATTTTCCAGGACGGAGCGGCTTCAGCAAGAAATTGCCCAGTTTCTTGTACCAGTGAGCTTCTGAGGGCGCCCAGTGTTGCGACAATAACAAGAAGAGATTCTTCACTTCCATGAGTTAGTATGAGGGCTACCAGATAAAAGCTGAGAAGTTTAAGCTATCAGTGCCATCAAAACACAGCAAGTTCACAGCTACCGCCGATACACAAGTTTATCCTCCCATTGAAATGACATGAAACAAGGGTTAAGAGTAAGACCATTGATTGTTTGATTCCTATAACCTGTACTTTCAGATGCTAAGGCTATCTTTGTACATAAAATAAAAGCAACTAATGAGATTTAAAAAAAGATAACAATAATAGCAAATAAATATGACAAAATTGACTAACTGAAATCTATGACAAGGACAGTACTTTGAAAACTCATCCAAACTAAACCCTCACAACAGGTCTGGGAAGAAAGATGGCCAGCACTCACCTACTTTTCTTTTGAACTCTGTCACACTATCAGAGGATACTACACTCTGTGGAAGCATGTTCCAACAACTGGTGACTCGACATATGAAGAAGTTATCCCTAATCGATGTAGCACCCCTCTCATTCTGCAACTTGAGACTGTGGCCTCGGAGGTGTGAGTGTGTATGCAGGCTAAACAGAGATTTCGCCTCAACTCCGGTTACTCTTTTGAGAATCTTGAAGGTTTCTGTCAAGTCTCCTCTAACCTTCCTTCGCGCAAGAGAAAACAGATCAAGTTTTCCTAGTCTGTCTTCATATGAGTTCTCTCGCATTCCGTAGAGCAACTTTGTAAAACTGCTCTGAACCTTCTCAAGTAACTTCACGTCTTTCACCATATGCGGGCTCCTAGCCTGCACAGAGTATTCCTGAAGTGATCTAACATAAGCTTTATGGAGCGGCAGCAACACCTCCGGTCTCCTTGACTCGAACGTCTTCCTCAACATATACAGCGCTCTATCACCTTTTCTCACCGCCTGTATACACTGTTTGGAAACTTTGAAGTTCCCCTCTATGATCATCCCCAGGTCCTTACTTGTTTTTACCCTTCTCAGCTCTTTCTCCTCCATTTTCTCGCCAATATACCTGACTGACCCTGGTTGATCTCCAGAAGGCAGCTGATTACACTTGTCCACATTCAAGGGTAGGTGCCATTCATCTGACCACACCTGAACAGTATTCAAGTCCTCCTGCATGCCCGTGTTGTCAGGATTTCCTATGACCTTAGTATCATCAGCGAAGATGTAGCAGGGGCACTTCAGGTTTGACCGTTGAGGGGTCCTTGAGGTACCCCACTAACTACTGCACCTCCTGTGGAAATTTTCCCTGCCACCTCTACATAGAAGATGTGACTTCTGAAGAAGTCTTGCACCCATTCTACCAGTCTTGAATGAAGATCAAAGGTGCTCAATTTGAGGACCACCAATCGGTGGTTCACGGAATTGAATGCCTTCCTGAAGTCCAAGTAGCAAACCTCAACTTCCTCTACCCTTTCCAGCCTCTCTGTGATCTCATCAAGGAAACAAATCACGTTGGTGAGACAAGACATGTTCCACAAATCCATGTTGGTCTGCAGAGAGAAGCCTATTTTCAGTTAGGCGTCTCACAATCTTATCTTTAATACTTCTTTCCAGCAGTTTCAGTACAACTGTAGTGAGACATACTGGTGGATAGTTGCCGACTTCGTGCTTCTTACTCCCTTACGGATGGGTATAACTTCTGCCTTCCTCCAGTCATCTGGGATGATGGCCACCTGTAGGGTAAGATTGAACAATATGGTGAGAGGTTCCTGTAGAACATTACTGAGAGGTCTTAGTAGCCTTGCATGGATACAGTCTGGCCCCACCGCCTTATTGACGTCTATCTTCTCCAAACCATCTTTAACCTCCTCGTCTCTCATTTCAACTTCTTCCATCATTGGCCATTTTGCAGTCCCTGTGCTGAGTCCCACTGTGGTAGCTCCAGAGTCCGATATATGTACTGCCTCAAAAACCGGCGGAAAACCTCTGCTTTTTGCAATGGTGATTCGATAACATTGCCGTCAGTATCAACAATGCTACTCAGTCCTCTCCCAATGGCCCCTCTGGCCTGGGCATCGCTAAAGAAAGCTTTAGGGTTCCCGTTATGGTTCTTTGTCAGATTCATTTCAATTTTTTTCCTACATTCCTTTTGTACTTCAGTATATCTTTCTCTAGCTGCCTTATATTGACAAAACCTCATGTACCCTCTAGACTGTTTGTATACAGCCCAGGCCTTCTTTTTTGCTTCTCGGTGCCTTTTCGACCCTACTCTTCCACCACAGGGGTTTGCCTTTTTGTCTGCAGCGTCTTAGTGGTGCATGTGTGTCAGCTGGTGGCACAAGATTATCTTTCATCATGGTCCAAACTTTGTTGACGTCATTGGTACTATTACAATCTATCTAATTCAATTTTTTGCATCTGACCTTAGTTGTTATATATTCATGCTTTTAAAGGATCTACGATATTTGACGGGCGGAGCGTAGACACAATTAAACTTCAGACGTATGATTCCATGGTCACTTTTGCCCAAGGGTGTTTTGGCCCTCAAGTCTGATACGTCGTTGGGATTTCTTGTTATAACAAGATCTAAAACTGTAGCAGTTTGGCGCTGCGTGTAATCAGTAGAACGTGAATATCTCCGCTATCTTTTAGTTAAAAAATAATTCGTAGCTGTTGAAGTTATTCAAAATTTGTGATATGTTGCAGAACCCAAAATCTCACAAATATGTTCGCTAGGGATTTCTTTTTTTCAATCTTCCGAAGACGTAAACAAAAAATGTGCGGTTGTTCAATGGCATATGGATTATGGGAAATATGACGCAGACTCGCATTTTACGTTAGTTCAGAAATATGGAGGTAAAATATAATGAAAATCGACATCATAGACGTGGAAACACATGGTGTTTTATAACTTTCGGCGTGATTAAGCGGGAAAGCGTGATTATAATTTGGACAACCAAACTGTTGTTGAAAAATGAGTACTAAGCTTTTTATAATACTACGAACGTGAGAGACGCCTATAACCTACTTCAACGTAGGACAATTCGCCATGCTTTATAACTCGTTGGTACCACTGTTGTAAACTTTTCCATGAAATCAGGATGCACTCTGAAGTGGAAACAAGGTGATCTGCTGAAAGAATGATATCGAAGAACACTGCTAGCTGGAAAGACTACGATATATTCATAACGGCAATTGTGTAGTTCGCCGGTATGGTGCTTCAAGGCCAAAGCGAGTTGAAAAAGGAGATTTAGGCACGAAAAGAGATATTTCAAATTTTTCTTGAAGTCTTAAAACTTATATTACGGGACAAATATACATACCTTATCGAGTATAATAGTTGCGTTGCAATGAGAAAAATCAGGTGTACCTAGAAATTGTCCACATTTGCACTTTTGTTGGAAAAAATGTGTCGTCATTTTTTTTCTCGACAAAAACATCATGTTGACTTTCCTCATCGATTCTACTCCTCGAAAACACTTCCTTCGGAATTTTTGTGGTGGAATACATAACCTAATGGGCAGAAACGCCCAATTCCATGTGGTTTTGTAGATATGATTGAATATGTAATCCTCGATCACGGTGGTAATAAAAATATCCCTACTGAAAAGCAAAGGGCGCGGTGCGTGCCCCAGTGGACCATGTAAACCAATCAGAAGCGCTGAAATCTCCTAGGCACATGTGATGGCAAAACTCTATAGGAAAACCCGAAAAGAGGGAGTCACAGACATACCGCAAACCCTGCCCTCCAGTGAAACATGTAGACCAACCGGAGGCTTAGAAAATCTCACATAGACACAGGTGTGTGTATATGCAGCGGAGACCACATAAACCAACGGCGTGGTAGTTAGAATTAAGAATATACGAAAAATTGGCAATAATCAAGAAAAATCCGAATGAAGGCGAAACCAATCTGTTCTATAGAACTAAATAATTAGGAAAAGAACAAGGTTAAATGGCGTCTATGCGGTTTATGTTTGCAAAGGATGCAAACATTACTATTCGACTATTACAGTGAATAGGAACGAATTGGAGTTTGTCTTACAACAAATATAACGGACAAATTTTGCCCACCTACATGCGTACGTACCGCGTCGTGTACATGAAAGTAACACAGCAGGATGTCGCAGCCGAACACTCCATGAGCTGCCCTCACCTGCACAGCCATCTTATCCATGACAAATGTTTTCACCACAATCGGCTAGCCCATCATTTCCGGGAAATTTTCGAAGGGTCTACGTAGTGAAGCATACTTCTCAATACGAACGTACCCGTACATCACAGGTCGGCAGTGTCCCATACCGCCCGTCACTAGGAACTGATATAACTTTCAACTTCGAAAGTATAGGGAAGTATACAATGACATATTTGTGCCTGGTTGTCCCGTGAGTTGCATCCACATTTACAACATGCGGAAAACGTCGGAATAGTTCAATCTGCATTCGCTGGGCACGGCAGGTATGCGTATATCGGTTGCCTTCATCCCTCAGAGTGCGCACCACACCTATAGCACTAATCACGGACAACACCTCATCAAGGTTCTGTAGCATACAATGGTCAATCTTACGTAACAAACTCACTTGAAAATGCAGGTTCCAACTCGCGGCGGATGTTTCCACGGCCAGCGGTTACGATAAACTTCCCGTAAACATCCCCAACCTACTGCTTAATGTCGGCAGTTTGTGTATTTTGCTGCAACAGACTTTTGCATCCGTTCAATTCACCGACGGTGACTCCACGATTATAGGATGAGACTCACACAGCAGACGATTGAGAGGGTGGTTGTGCTCCAACTCGAAAAAGCTCACAACCAGACACACATCTCGTCGGACCGCATGAAATCGTGATCTGCATCATGTGTCGCGAGAACTGTTTCCTTGTAACTAACAACAGATAACCCACTAGACACGTCACACACCCCTCCATACACTCCTACACATTTTTTACTTCGTACAGTGATAATAAGTTTGCGCGGTTTTCAGGAAACCACGTCATCATACCTTATTGCACATCAAGGCAGTTTTCGACCTAGGGCTCGTCCCACGAACATAAATAACGCCCACCTCGTCAATGTACCTCTGAAGACACTCCTGAAAGTGTGAGAATGTCCGAAATTTGGGATCCTTTACATCGACTCGAAAATAGCAATATAATCCATTTCCTACAAATGAAAAATAAACCTCCCTAAGTGAAATAAACAAATAAATGACAAAAATGACAAAGTACGTTAGAAATAACCCCAGTATTTTTGTGATAACATTCACACACTCAGTCAACCACAACAACAGCAGCCATACCAGTTTTCGAAAATTAATTACGAGAAATTTGTTTTTAATTAATGATCAGTTAAAACAAACAGATACGAGGCCATGACGCAGAGTTCGACGATTTCAATTTCTGCATCAGCTACCAAGACATCAAAACTATTTATTCCAGGAAAATAATTTTCCCGAACACGACAGCTCGGGAACTCATGTTCTACGGCTAGCACTCATGTAGTTTGACCTTCCTCCACCTAGTGACCTCATTAACATGTTGAAGGTCTGACAGTGCCTCACCAAATGTACCACTGGCAGCATGCATCAGTCTCCATTCCGCTTCCGGAGCGTTGAAATCTCCTACAATGAGGAGCCGTTGTGACGTGCTCCCTTGTCTTCTAGGAACACTGAGTAGTTGCTCATCTTTCTGTCGAATAGAAGAGGGACTTCTGTAAACGCGCAAGAGCTGCAACGTTGTTCTGCTGTCTGCCAAGGAACAGTTTAATGGTTGAATATTTCCCATATTAAAACTCACTTCTTGATGCTGCCTATATTGCTGCGCAATCAACGATAGAACACCCCCACCCATTCTGCCATCTTGTCTTTCCACCCTGTGGATCGCATATCCCGGTGAGCATATGTTATCGACGGGCATATCCTCTCGTAACCAGGTCTCGATAACTGCAACGACATTCTCCCCTCTCAGTTCCCCTGGGAGCTCACTCCATTTGCTCCCCAGACTACCAGTATTAGTATATAGTATTTTCGGGGACTTCTCAGGGACTTCACAACCACCCCTTGTTTCAACCTCCTTAACTCGAGGGGCGGCGCACGGCTCAAGATCTACACCTGAGCACTCCCCCCTTTTTTGCAGGGGGTTGTTCAGTCATTCCTAGCTTCAGGTCAAAAGACCAATGCTCTTTTCGTTGAGTTGTTTTTACAATGGGGGTAAAGTTTTCGTCTGTCTCCCCGTTCCCCTGCCTCACGAGTAAGCGTGTTAACCGTACCCGTGGCAAGAAATCTTCAATGAACTGTCGCGGCGCAGTTGGTGATCCACTACCACTGGGGCGGTAAGTATTCTTCCACCCAGCCGAGTCGTCTGGTGTTACCGTAACTCGATCTCGTGTAGCCGTGTATATCTGTCCTGCTGCCGCCAGGAATCTATCTCGTTGCCTGGGGTTGGCGAACTCAGCCAACATAGGCCTAGGACTGTATATATTGCCCTGCCACTTACCCAATCTCATTACTTGTTTAACAGCTATATGCTCAGGAATATTTACCTACCTTAGGAGGTTCACCAGGTAAAATCTCATAGCTCTTTCTCTAGCTATACCTTCTTTTATAATGGACTCGGAGATGCCTCTGATGACGACATTCCTATTTCTGCCAAGGGCTAAGTCCTCTTCGGTTTCTAGCCCCAACACAGCTTTGACCAAAAAGCTCACCTTGGTTGTGGACCTCCGTAACTCTTTGCTCTTGGGCTTTCATCGTGAAACAAATATCTTCAACCAGCCCCTCCAATTTCTCAAGTTCTTTTCTTCCTCTTTCTACATGGTCTTTGACCGATTTCCGGTCACGCTATTTTATCTTCCTTCCCAGTGCGCTTATTGCCTATGTCCCCCCTTACGACAGCCACTTCTCCACATGTTATCCTGCTAACGGCGGGGACATTTAGTTCAGCAGTTTTATATTTTAACTTATCGACTAAACCCTGCGATTGGTAATGCACTGTAACCGTCTTCCTCCCTTTCTTACCCCGGACTCCATCAGAGCCTTTCATCACTTTGCCACGCTCCCCTTCAGTATTAGGAATATTCGGCTCATTACCCCTCGCTTCCCTTATGCTATCATCTACCTCGTTGTGTACAACAGGCAATGTGCCACTACCAGCGTCCTCCTCTTGGTTTACTCCAGTGTTCCGAATAGAACTACAGTCGTGCAGTTTACCTATGCATGACCCGCAAACCCAAAGCAGCTCCCTGTGAACCACATACAAGTCATAAGCCCATTTCGGGAGCTTGCTACACCGACGGTGGAATCACTTCGCACATCCATCACATTGTATACCCTCGGCACCGACCTCCAGGTAACACTTGTTATTGCTTCAACCGTCAACTTTCTGGCTGACCACCTGAGTACCTTTTCTTGGACCCATGCAAGAAATTTCCATAAGATTCAATTGCTGTTAGTATCAGTTAAAGAAGATGACTCAGGGAAAATAAACACCTCAGTTGGAAGGAAAAACCAAGCGTACCGGCCTATGTGCGGCTTTTTCGACAGTAAACCATCACACAGCACTTTTGATAGCTCCCACACCCTTCGCTGATGTTTCTGGCACCCCCAAGTCGTCCCAGGTGCTTCGAATACGTGGCAGCGATATTGCAAATTTCAGCCTCCAATCCAAAAGGACGGCTTTTTTAATATTTTTATGAATATTTCAAACGGAGTCCTGAGCTTTCTTCAAGACACGCCACTCAAATTCGATCCGCGCGCGACCACTCTTGCACACACTGCAGGCGTTTTGCTCCGCTGGCTGCCTTATCCCCGAGATTGCCACATATTCGTTCACACCACTACCGAACGTTGTCAAAGACATCAATGATGTAGGACAGTTTATTTGACCTGGACATGCCGAAACTTTTAACGGAAGTGTTGATATAATACAACACGATCGTCCGATCCGTATAAAAATCTACGTCCCCCCAAAAACCACACCAAAACAAGAGCGTATCGCCTAAAACAAGAACGGCACACATGGTTGCACTTAGCTCCATTCGAGAAGTGGAAATTAATCTGAGGTTGCGCCACCCGAGCTTCCGAAAGAGATAGTGCTCAAAACTTCTATAATTGCCACCACGGAAGCAAACGTGAGCAACTGCACTGTATCCCACTTCGGATGCGTCAGGGAATACGTGCCCCTCAAAAGCCATCTCCACAAACTCATTGGCTCTTACGCGTCTGGCAGCCTGCATTTTACCAAGTGCCTGTAGATGTTTTCAACAGAAACAACTCTGAGCTATCATCTGTATTGAGTGAGTCGTTCAAACCCGGCCTTCTGCAACACCGTTCCTGCAATATCACCTTTCCTTGTAATAGCCATGGAGCAGCGAATCCGAGAGGAGCAAAGGCTGCGTGTAATCGAAAAAACGTAAATATCTCTGTAATCTGTCAGTTAAAAATTTTCTTTTACCACCAATGTTGTCGTAATTTTGTGGAATTTTGCGGTTTATTAAATTTTAGAATTCTGTAGCATACGGCATCATCTTGTTTTAATCCTCCGAAGAAGTAAGCTAAGAATGTGCGGTAGTTCAGTGGCATGGGGATTGATGAAAAAGATAACCAAAAGTTTCATACCATGTTATTTCGGAAAATTGGTGGTGGGATATCATGGAAAAACATCTCATACATGTGGAAGCATATGGTTTTACTCAAATTTGAATTTGATAAGGCAGGGAAACGTTATTATATTTCCGTCGAATGAAACATTGTTAAAACATGGGAACTAAGCTATTCATAAGGCAATCACCTCTTTTTCTCGAGATTCGGTTCGAAGGTGGTTCAAAATGCACAACGGTCATTTTTGCGCGAATCCTCGTTTTTCAAATAATTTTGGCAATTTTAAAATTGAAGTTTTAGTCAAAGCATCTACAATATATCAATGGTAAATAAACAGCGTTGATGGGAAAGTTGAAATACACCGAGGAAGTCCCAAAATTTATTGGTTCGGTGACGAAAAATGTTTCCATCATTTTCATGAAACTCTAGTTTCATGAAAAGCCAATTAACGCCGATAGTGCGTTATAACGCTTTTGTAAGCCTGGTAAATGTGCTCGTCGCAATTTTCAAGACGAAATTAGTCAATTTGTGGTTCGAGAGCGCTTAACTTCGCGGCGTTTTGAAGATATGGCGGAAATGGAAATATATGACCACACAAAGATGGCACTGAATTTCAACAAGAATGCTGACGTACCTGATGATGGGACATGTATGGTAATGTTTCCAGCTTTCTTATCTATATGATATTTATACTATTTCTTCTGGTTTGTAAGATTTCAGGTAGATAATGGTAGACGAAACGTTGTTCCTAGAAATGGTTGAAAAGGACGTTATGATCTGATGGTTTCCATCACCGGTGTATATGGATAGGGGCGGGAAAAGGGCGTCATGTCACATAGTATCACAGAGAATCTTCAGGAGTAAATTTTAGTCACTCTACTGCATCATTCCAACTAGACTGAGGTCGCGTGTCCTTCGTATGAAACAATATGCGGGAACAGATGAACTCAATCTGCCTGCTGATCACAGGTAAGTATATCTCTCAGCCAATTACACCTTGATGTTTAGGACTCCAAGCATCTATCGTGGTGCAGAAGAATATTACAATCAATGTGATAATCAACGGAATCAAAAATGATGGTGAGCATGTAACTCGAACGCTTCAATTACACCTTCCCCACACTTACCGCATGTGTTTGTTCTCCATGTTGTTCACGGAAATCTTTTGGAAAATCAGCCACCAGTGTAAACGCATACTGCATTATCGGACATTGCTCATAGCCTAAGTGGATCATGTTGAAGCAAATAATACTGTGAACGTACACCGGATACCCGTACGTTCTTCATAGCTTAAGTGAATCTGCCCGAAGCATCTACAGCTGTGTATGCCTACCGGATACGCGGACGTAGTTCATAGAGTAAGTCAATCAGGTGAAGTTTCTACTAATGTGAGGCGTAGTTCATTCCAAGACGTTGCTCCTAGCTTAAGCGAATCTAGCTGAATCGTCTACTACTGTGAATGTTTAGTGCATTCTCAGACGTCGTTCGTAGCTTAAGTGAACCAAGTTGAAGCATCTAAAACTGTGGATGCCTACTGGATACGCGGACGTGGTTCACAGCTTAAGTCAATCAGGTGAAGCTTCTACTAACGTGAACGCGTAGTACATTCTCAGACGTCGTTCATAGCTTAAGTGATTTAAGCCGACTCATCTACTACTGTGAATGCATAATACATTCTCAGACGTTGTTCATAGCTTACGTGAATCTAGCTGAAGCGTCTACTACTGTGGGTGCCTACTGGATATGCGGACGTAGTTCATAGCTTAAGTCGATCGATTTCATATTTCACATGCTCGAACTTCTCGACGTAGTTCCTCTAGTCATTATTCTGTATAATCCACAACAGGTTTCCGTCTAAACTAATATTAATGTTATTGTCAGTCTTGATGAAACAGCATACATTTGAACGCATTGCAGATGACTCGACAGTGGGAAGAATATTATGGAACTAAACCTGTCTCACAGAACTGGAAACACAACAAAACCTTAAAGTCACTGTTGTCCGGGGTTAGTGGTATCGTTAACCTGACCGTGTTGCAAAAACTTCCACCATTACTGTGTATGCAACGAAACTGAACAGGAATGAAGTAATTAAACGATGTATATGGAAGCCATTTTCATACGACCAAATATGACAGACGGTGACTACTTGATATGATGATCAGGCATACGAACTGACGCTGGGGCAGCCTAGGTGAACCAGTCTTGAATAACTGGCACATGATGATGTATCCCGAAAAAATCCAACATATCTTGCCTGACACCTACAGTTGACACACACTTTAAGAATGTAATATTCATAACTAACCAAATCAAATAACCAAACCATATCAAAACGCGAGGACCGTTCTATAGTCTAGGTTGCACTATTTGAAACCATCAACCGCATGGACACAATTCATTCAAGCTTATGCTGGTAAGAAGACGAGGTGACCACCCTAACAAACGACATCGAGGAGCAATTCCCGCCGTGAAGCCTACAACCGCTCCGAGCAGTTGTCTTAGATGATGAGTAAAGCCAACAAGAACTTCATGCTGAAACGTCTACAGTCGGTCCGTTCATTTGCCATGCGGTACGAGCTAAGCCTTTTAGTAATGCGTATTCAACCATTTATAACTGCCCCGTCCATAGTCCTACATTACGAGTGAATCCACTCACTTATAACCGCTCCCTCCATTTATCCTACCTTGAGAGTTAAGCCAACTGGTACTTCATGCTTAAGAACCTATAGCTGCTCCATCCATTCGACATACCTTGAGAGTTAAGCCAACCAGTACTACATGCTTCAACGCAAGTTCTCCATCTATTTGTCCCACTTCACCAGCGTGGTCGCTGAGAACGAAAATGTGGTGTTATCAACGTGGGTTATGTATTGAAATATTGTGGGTATGGTACATACTACCTCCGCATATCTTCATTACTGATTGTAACCGTCGATTTCCACATGTTATGAGTGTCTCATATCATATGAAACCTTCGTCAATGAATCGTCCATCGTGTCGGATGTCTGCAAGAAAACTGTGTTCGCATGTATGAAGGAACTTACTTTCAATTATAGCAGGTTGGTAATCGCTCAAGGTTATGCTGATCCGCGCTTTCTTTTACCCGTGTGCAAGCAATACACTATCACCGGGCTGGTCTAAGTCAATATCCGTTGTGGGTTGTGCGCAGGACTTGCTTTTCATAATAGCTGGGGGAGTGGGACCAATGGCTGAAGTAGGAGGAACTGTCAAAATTAAGAATACGGAGCTTACGCTTACCAGGTGACTGAGGTCGAAGCTGTTGGCCACAAAATGGACACTCGTTTATGTCTGCCATTTCAATACACCCACAATGGAAACTTAGTTGATCGGCATCGCAGCGCTAGCTGTCTATCTGTACCGGGCCACCGCAGCATCCACATGACAATCCTGTTCCAGGCTTTTTCATCCATCTCTGTTGTACACTGCTTCCAGATGAACCAGTGGTAGAGTCGTCCATGGGCAAGCCAGTTCTAACACGTTCCACTACTTTACTGGCAAACGCAATGATGCTATCAAAGCACTCCGCTGCCGTACGGCTGCTGCAGTCATGCAGTCTTTCAAGTACATTATGCAGAGCCTTGTACCGACGACTGAATTTGGCTGCAGCAAAAGACCGAAGCTATGGGTCCACCAATCGTCGGATTGGCAAGTTGTAGTCTGCCAGCCACCGCTCATGAATGGGGACGAGAACCTTGTAAACGGAGGAGAAAACTACGGGAAACCTTACCGTGGGGATGAAAATGCTTCCG
>LUCH01000921.1:75456-88687 GCA_013368495.1 Paragonimus heterotremus | reverse complement strand
ATCAACAATGTTCACGCACATGCTTTCGGTGTTCTTCTGCACATTTATTGCGAGTGCGAACCAACGAATTACGGACACGCATGATTGGTCCAAAGGGTGCACAGGGTTGACGGGATGAGGTAAAGGGGATATCATGTAACAGTAAGGGAGGTATACCAGAAAGGGGGAAATAACCATGTAGCTGTAGCCTACTAGGGTTCTTCTGATTTATTCTCTCACTGTTGAAGTGAGTGGTGATTTGAGTCACCGTTTCTTCTGGTCAAGCTCAAGGCTGACAATGATGATGTTAATGACTATATTCTCCGCCGAGCGTTTCGCACATGTCCAGTCACTGTTGGAACATTGATATATATATATATATATATATATATATGGCGACATTGTGGGGTGTATTACTACACAATAGCGAAACTTGGCCACTGGTGGTAAAAGACGTGAACCTTCTTGACCACGGATCTCTGTATTCGGTCGGTCGCGTCAGATGGCACCAACGGGTAGTCGTCGAAGGGGTTAGGAAGTTGATATTTGCTGCTGATTGCCAGTCAAGTTCTTTTATGTAATCCTTACCTTTAAACGGACTCAGGTGACTACGCTAAGCGCTGAGGATGACCGCTAGTGGTAGGCCATATTGAGCACCCTTTCCCAACGATGCGGCCGACCAGCGCATATATATGTATATCAATGTTCCAACAGTGACTGGGCATGTGCGGAACGCGCGGCGGAGAATATAGTGATTAACATCATCATTGTCAGCCTTGAGTCTGACCAGAAGATACGGTGACTCAGACCACCGCTCACTTCAACAGTGACGGAATTTAGCAGAAGAAACGCCACTGAACTTATTAAAAAAAGACTGGAAAAATTAGAAATATTATGACTGCAAATACCGCAGACAGCACCTTGATGCTGATTGTTTGAATATGGTCGTATCTGTTTCTCATATAGATTGAAAATCACTCACAATTGGTCGCAGTTGTCTCATTCCAGTCGACTGACTGGAAAGTCTGTGGGAGTGCGACAGCTGCTATCACTTGTGAGTGGTGTGCAATCTGTATGAAAACCAAAATCCCCTACTGCTCATCAGTTGCTGTTTTTAGTAGTCGAGTTTCATCCCCTCTTTTTTCCCTTCTCTTTTTGTGTATGTTTTACTTTTTCTCATGGTTATGTGACAATTAAGCCTCAATGGGAACCACTGATATGTTGCTTTCTGATAAAGGTGATGACTGTGTAAAAGGAATCAACAGCTATATGGGCTTCTTATCAATAACGTGTTACTCAATTTATCGGACATACCGTTCCCTTTGTTCAGTGGACTGGGTATCATTTTGTTAATACGTCACAGGCACTTTTTGCATTCGTTTTACAAAAATGTGTGCACCGTCGTTTGCAGAGAGGTTGTTGGCCGCATCATATCTGCATTAAGAATCTGGTTCACAAGTCTTCTTTGACAGTCATTTGGAGACACCGGCACGCTTGTAAACTCAAGTTTTTCGAAGTGTCATTTTTAACCGATGATTGGCATTAGTCTCAAAATGAAATGTTTCACATTCAGTAAGAACCTAGTTTATTAAGTCAGTGTCGTACACCAAGGTGGCACACTGAGTACTCTTTTCGGTCTGACATTCAGTGGATGCTTACACCATATACACCGTCGAACAAATAGTGAACAGCGCAATGGGTAGGTGTTTGATTCGAGAAGGCCAACCTCATCATAGTACACCGTCAGCGGGGAACTGATGAGTACGTTAAGCGCAGGTTAGTTATCTATGCCGTCCATTGTTTCGCTCGTATCAAGCAATGACCACCGTCGTTTGTTAAATCACCCGTTCCCTTTTGCAGAAACCTGAGTTATGATGGCCTTATGCCTTGTCTTTTCTTCAGCTTTGTTGGTGCCTCATGATAAATGTCTCGTTGGTTTCGTGATCTGACCCTAAATGTTGTTGTTCTCTCTCTCTCTCTCTCTCCCATATTGCAATGTGTACTCCTATACTTAACTACTCTTTGTCATATATTTTTAGTATTTTTTCTCCCAGCTTAGGCCTCAATTTTGATCCGTTTATTTTTTGTTTTCGAGAGATGAGGGCTTCAGTTGCTTACTAGCGTACCATCTGGCTAGCCAGCTGGACCATAAAGTTTTGTGCTCATACGCCTGGCCTTATCCCTTCAGGTTTACACTGGTTATTTGACGTTTGAGTGCAATCACAAGTGTAGCGCAAGCCACTTGTGAGAGATGCACAGGCGTTTTTCGGCTTTGGGTACCGTAACAGACTAATCTGAAATGGCCGCAACCAACTGTTTGTATATGTCGTACGTGTTTATCGCAAATTGTGTACAGCCCAAGTACTGTATGCGCAGGCGGAGGAACGTTAGCCTGTTTCACGATCACCTTGACAGCTGAGTGCGGATATGTTGGCCCCGTTTACCCTTCGTACTCGTAATGTGCTTGTTCCCTCTCGCTGCACGGGCCAGTCAGTAGCTGTGTCTGTTAATGTATCCACGTGCGTCGTGGGCATGAGTGCGAATGTGCAACCGTGTGGATCTACCTCTGATGATTTTGACATTGTCACTGGCGTGAAGCAGGGGGTGTGTCCTGGCCCCATCCCCATTTAGTTTATATTTGACTGCCACGCCAACAGTTGCTTTTCAGGACTCTGGGGAAGTCGGCGTTGGGGTGGAGTACCTGACGGATGGGCGCCTACTGAATATTTGACGTTTTGGTGCTCCAACCCGATTACATACCCCAACGATGCCTATACTTCTGTTCACAGATGACAGCGCGCTGTTCGCACACAGCGAGGGCGAACTATAGCGACTGACTGCGGCATCCAAGTTTGCACCGGATATGAACACAGGCAAGACATTTTCTTTCTTTCAACCTTCTCTGGGCCAAAGTGGTGTCTGTGCACCTTCACCTTGAAATCCGTGTTAATGGAGGTGTTGTCAGCGGCTGCACAGGTTTTTACAACTTGGGCAGCAATTTGTTCGCCGATCTATCTGTGGACCGCGAGTTGAGAGCTCGTGTGGCTAGGGCTTGTACTGCTTTCGGACGTCTTGAAAGACGTGTTTGGAAGAACCACAGCCTGAAGCCGAGCACTAAGCCCGTTGTCTACCGCACAACAGTACTGTCTATACTGGTGTACGGCAGTGAAACGTGGACATTGTATCAGCGGAACGTGCGCTATCTGAGCCGCTTTCATTTACAATGTCTAGGACGCATCTTGGGTATTCGGTGGTCGAACATGGTTCCGAACACTGAGGTACTGCAGCGAACGGACATAAACGGCATGGAAGCTCTGCTGATGTTGAATGAGCATCGTTGGCTGGGTTACTGTTCGACAACTGAGGTCAGGTAAGCGAAATCTTGGTGGTCAAAATCGGCGATACCAGGATGTTCTTCAGGTAAGTCTTTCACGTTTTAACATTGAGTGTGGACGTTGGGAAGACTTCGCGTTGAACCAGACGGCCTGAAGAAATTCGATTCGGATGAACGTCCGCGAGTTTATTGAGCAGTTATTGCTTGGCCGAGGTCAAAACCGTGCGGTACGCAAAACAATCATCGGTGTCATAGGTCGTGGTGACATGACTATAGGGCGTTGCGATGTGTGCAGTCGCGAATGCATTGGCCGCCTTGGATTAGTAGGTCATCAGCGTACTCATAGTTCACCGTCGGCGAAGAGGCGACGAATACGTTAGGTTCAGATAGGGCATATCAGTATATCCATTTTATTTTTGTTAATGACCAAGATTATGGTAGTTTGACAACTAATTCGCTCCTCTTTTCAGAAACTTAGGTATCTGTAGTCTTCTCTCTACTATTTCCTCAACTTTGTTGGCGTATTGAATGATGAATCGTCTGTCTGATCTTTTCGTAGCTCAACTTTGAATTTTATTTTTCAACCTCATCCTCTCTGGAATGCACTAGCATGCACTCATATACTGAAATGCTTCTTGTATTACATTTCACATATCCTTCTTTTCAATTTAGATCTTGTGATTGCAATCTGTGTTTGATTTTCGAGAGATAAGGATTTCTTTTTCTTGCTAGTCATTAAATTGACTAACCAACATTGGCCGACTGGACACGAAGGCCCCACTCACACACCTACTGGTCTTATTTCTTCGCGTTTACATCGGATACATGGTGTGTGAGTGGAACCACAAGTGGTGCATCGCAGGCCCTTTGGGGTGATGGTTTAAAGCGCAAGCATCCTTTAGTTTCGATCACTGTGACAGGCTAATCCGTTTTGAATGCCGCCAACCATCCACGTGCGCACTAGCCGTGCGATCTCGTAAGCCACTGTATAATGTGAAGTAGATTCAGAAGTATCTTAAATCGGGGTAGAGTCACTTGAAATTGGTATCCTAATAAATAAAAATGATTTCGCGTCGTCTTAAATTGAAAAAGATGTAACTCTTTCTTTCCTTTTCATCCAATTTCTACTTTTGTTGAAGTTGTCCCGCATTACTATTGAAACAAACGGTTACTTACACCATAGTTTAACCCTTCCATCTCGTGACCATTGTGTATAGGTGAATGCGAACAAGATGAAATATCACCGTTGGAAGTCGATCGGTGTTTACTACAGTGCAAGAAACTAACCCTACTTACGTATATCCGTTGTCTTGTTTGTATAGCAATGTCATTAACGTACTATTCTTGATATGGGGTGTGTTGGTCGCCAGGCTATCCGATTTCCTATTCCTCGTCGTTGAGCAGCTTTTGTCGTCGAGTTATTTTTATTAATGCGCGCTTTAAATTTTAGCCTCTCCGACCTCTACGGAACAGTGTACTTCAACCTAACTTTTGTGTAGCACGGCTGATGCCGAACTCAGTTTTCGTGAACTCAGGGCGTCGCGAAATATTTGGTAACAAGTTACCAAATGGGACATCTGGTAGTTTACGATTTCATGGTCTTGAATATCATATTGAAGTGAAACGCTTACCTGATATTGGCGTGGAATATTTTGAATGTCGATCAACTCAAGCCTTTCGCCTGCATTCAATGTTAGACATAGTGAGTAACAACGTATTTACATCCAGGTTACTTTCAGAACTCACCTCCCTTCTCGTGCGACTTTTCTCCCAGTAAGTTGGTTTCGAATATGCGTCATCTTTTTAGAACTTTCGGACTTGATTTTGATTGCCCAAGAGGACGGATTAGTCCATTTATATGATACATCGTTGGAGGGTATGCAAGCGTTTTTGCAAGGTAATGCTGTTTGCACTCATGACGTTCAAGTTCCGTTTCGATAATAACACTCCGCTCGCTTAATATCAATTTTCGTTCTGTCCGTTTACCAAGGCGCTTAGTAGCTTCATTGTCACTTCCATTTTGGTTGTAAAGTTTTGTATTTGCATCCATTATTAGTGAAGGACTTGTTTGTTCAGCGGAATCAATCGTCGACCATTGTCAAGCGCTTCCAGTGCCAGTCTTTTTGTATTTTTGTTTGACGCATGATATCAGATATCGGAGCGGCTACGGCAAAGTAAATATAGGACGTCGCTTTTGGCGATGGATTTCACTAGTTCACTTATAGGTTAGTAAGTGATTAAAAACTTAGTTATTCTAGGACCCACATCAGAACGTCACGGTAGTAAAGTACGACGGTCAGTTAGTACGTTGTAGGCGCTGGATACCTTGTGATTCCTGGACCAGCCGTCAAAAACAGATTCCAACAAGTCAGTTGGAATAGAACAAATTGCAGAGATTTCTTTTCAGAAGCGATCGTCAGCACATCATACTAAAGGATAGTCACAGTTTCGTCTGTGAAGTTTGCCTGCGGATCGTTCCGTTTTCGACATATTCATCCGGTTTTCTGTTTAACCCACTCAGTGATGAAGCTAGACAGGATGTCCAGTGGGTAACAATTTGCGGTTGAACACACGATGACGACTGTCATAATCGTCTTCACCACTATAACAGCCATGATCCTCACCAGAAGATACTGTGACTCAGACCACCGCTCACCCCAACAGTGACGAAGTATACTGGAAGAATCGTCACTGAAAAGGTTTAAAAAAAGACTGGGTGGAAAAACTATGAATGGTATGAATGCAGGCACTGCACTGATGGCGGCACGTGGTCATCTTGGATAGCCTTTCCTATGAGCGATTCGGGTAATCAAAAGGACTCCAGTCAAGCAGACAACACATCTACTTTGCTAATTGGAACATTCAGGTTATTCATATTTCGTAATCACGGTGTTGCTTGACCATCACGCGGTTTCACTTAACTGGCATGCAGATTGCATGACCCAATCGTCGCAAGCTGTGTAACGCGATTAGTTGACCAATTGATAGCGTATGCTGAGCGTCCTGGAATACGCGCCGGCGATCAAACACAACGAGTCTGTTGACATCTTCGCTGCAAACAGGCCACGTTTCCGAACCATAGAGCTAAATGTTAAATACCCTTCCTTTTAGGGACAATCGAACGTCTTGCCGACGCCTGAGATGACTCAGACTGCAAACACAACTCGTGCTTTTGGTTTTCTTGCTGATATTTCATCAGTAATATTACAGGCTGACGGAATACTGCTATCCAAATGTTTGAAACTGTTCACATTCTGTTCACATTGCCTGAAATATAGAGGGTGGGGGTGGGAATGCCTCAGTCCTGAAGCAGCACTTCACACTTAAAAGGTGCGAAGCGCCTTCCGTATAAACCATCCCGGTCACTAACCCTGTTCAACATGGTCTGTGTCTTCGACCGAGAGGTTAGGTAAGACAGGGTCACCCGCATACTTCAGGTCGGTCAACACAGTGCCAGGAAGAAGCTGAACATCCAGTTCATCGGATCCTTCAAGTGCATTTCCCGGAATGTCGTCCATGACAAAACTGAACTGGAAGGATGAGATCGGACACCCCGGACGAACACCAATAGAAGTGATGAACGCTCTAGACAGTTGTCCGCAAACCCCCACTCTGCTTGCACAGTAGGCATACAGTGATCCCAACGGATTCACGTATTTCCCTGTTACTCCACTGCGAAGACGGCAGTTCGCGATGATATTACGAGCAGCAGAATCGAAAGAAGCTTTTAGATCTAAAAACACCATGACCATTGGCTGCCTATAAGAGTGCCGATACTCCAAGATCCGTCTCAAGGTAAAAACGTGGTCAACACATCCTCAGCCGGATCTGAGTCTTGCCTGTTCTTCTCGTGTCTGACTTTCTCTGTGCTTAGTAGGTTGACATAATGTGGATCCAGTGATTAATTTGGACGCAGTAGACACTAAACCAATGCCTTTGTGGTTGTCGCGTAAACTTCGGGCCCCTTTTTTGAAGACGATAATTACTGTTAATAGACCTAACCGTCTGGAGCAGTTTTTTCAGTTCTGATATTAATCTTTTCCAGCCATTCATAAAAAGAAGATGGAGGAAGTCTGGACCAGCAGCAATTATCATGATGTTGATGAGGTTCGGCCTCACCAGAAACCTTGGAATTGAAGCACTTGAATGGACTGTTATCTAATGTTGAGCTTGAGCGAATAACAGTGTCAGAACCCTAGACTCTTGTCTCCGACTCACAGCACACATCAAGCTCCAGACTTGAGAGAGTACTAACCAGAGCAACTTGTTGACTGACTTGTTTGAGAGTGCGGACACTGAAGGCGCCAGAGTTTATCAGTTGTCCTGACTTTGATACTTATCACCCGAGGGCATAGAGAGGACGGAAGACGAGGGCAAATTAAGGGGGAAAGTCGTGATGTGTGAGTGATATCACTGTCAGATGCATGATACTTTCTGTCTGCGTTCAGTCGCTCGTATCGGATGGCGCCAGCTAGTAAGCAATTAGGAGGTTAGGAAGCGGGTGTTTGGCACTGATTGTCAAACGAGTTCTTTTATCCAGTCACTACATTTGCACAGACTTAGATGGTTAGGTCATGTACTGAGGATGCCAGCTAGTCGTTTGATACACCGAGTGCTGTTTGCCCACGCTGCGGCCGACTGCCTTAAGGTGCGAGGTGGATAAATGATGACCTGGCGTGGGCAAATGAAATCGTTCACGAGGGGGTTGGGCACTGTAGATCGGATTCGTCTCCCGGGCTGGAGCCCTCGCGACCCACAGAATCGATGGCTGAACACTTTAGGTGAGATGACGGCTAACCGAGCTCAGTGGCGTGAATGTTGTCGTTGTTTGTCCGAGTTGTCTGTGAAGTGAGTGCACCTAATGACGCGGTGCAGTGAAAGCCGTGAGGAAGCTGTCTTGCTGATAACGCCTTACTTTCACTTACAGCTCGGTTGTTTGCTTGCAAGGTGTAGGCACCTTGATGTTGTATGTTTGAATGTAGACGTAGCAATTTTTAGCGGTTAGGTCCCCTTCCCTCTCCCTTTTTTCTTCTCTCTCTCCCTAAACAGGGTTTGCTTTTTATTCTTCTTCATGGTTGTGTGGCAGTTAAGCATCAGTGTGAACCACTGGTGTATTGCTGTCTACGATGATGATGATGGTGACCCCACCACGAGTTTCTGACTCAGTTGCAAGTTATTCGTCCACCACATCGTGCATGCATTAACGTTGCCTTGGTCGGTCATTATAGTTTAGCCAACATGGTACAGCGATATGGAGTCGGTTGTTAGTCGGTTTGGTCCGGTCACCGGATTCTTTCTTTAAGTTGTATACAGTTGTGTTGAAAGCCCATTCGATTCACCGCTCATCTAAAATCCGACAAGACAAACAATCCAGCAGCGGAGCAATTTACAGTAACTTTAAGGTAAAAGATCGAGACTAAACAAACAGTTTCAGTGTTACCTGCTAAGTTTTTTGTTTTGTATTGAACCATTCAGATTACAGCTGTTACTTGTGACGTTGCTGTCAGACAATGACAAACCTCGATTTCTTCACTACATCTATTAATCCGTGCACTTATCCTGTAACAGGAAAGTGCTTACTGCAACCAGTCCGAAATCTTCTATTCATTACTTACACGGGAGGGTCAGATTCAAGTACGACTCCTAGGGCTGTTCGAATATTAGAACAGTACTGTTGGTAGCGCGCTGCGATACGTGAATTTCCTCATTTGTCAGAGTGCGGACAGTTTATAAGGCGTATCAGAAGTGACCTTGTGGAAACAGTTGACTTTTTACTCGGTTCTTACTCATCAGATATGGACGTTAATCTTGTTTTTTGTATTCACTCACAGATGTTTTGAATTACATCCCGTCCTCTTTTATTCCTAAGCAAATGGTGAGTTCTTCGGCCGCACGGCACCTTATTGACTGCCACCAGGGACAGTTAGAAGGGGTCTTTTGATGTCCGTCTATGAGTATAGTCAGTTAATTGTGAGCATGTCTGTCCCATTAAACAAATTGATAGCTGTCGTCCGTTTAGTCTGATGACTTTGAACAAATCCGTTCCTCGTTTGAAAACGTTATATGGTAGTGTGCTAAAATCAGTGACTTCAGCGTGTTGGAAATGGTTCAACAGATTAATACCCAGTCTGTGGTCACTATCGAAAACCGATCGACAATGAAAAGCAAGGACTCAGCGCGTTGACCCTCGTGTATTTGTATCGACCTTGGAAAGTAGAGTGTACAGAGAAAGCATGTCAAGCTAGCGAGGCACGGAGCGAGTTGTGATTGTAACCCCGGGACGGATATTACAAATGGAATAGTTTGACTAAAACAAAAGTAGACAAAAAGCCAAAATAATCAAAAATGTACAAGTGAATGCGACTATCAAAAATATCACTTATTATAGTCGCTACATAGCTCTCCCCCAGAAGGCTAGTAAGTATTACACAAGCCTTCGTTATTACAGAGAAAGAGGGGGAAAGAAAATATGCATATCATGTCTTTCTGGATTATCACAGTTACAGGATGATACACACGATGAATAATGACATGGGATAGAGAATGTCAAAGTTCAGGGGAGAGTCGGTCGTAAAACTGGCCGTTGCACTGTTAGTTTCTTGTTATTTAGTCTTCGGCGCGTTTCTTCTCTATCGTAGCGGGCTGCCGAACACTAAAAACTCTTGAGAGAAAAGGGGGATAGGTTTGTCCAGTGCTGTACGATAGGTAGCTGGAATTATCTCTCCACGCACCATGTCCGGATAGTCTAGAAAAGAGAAAGCATGGCGAAGTACCCGCACGACTGGCGGAAATGGATAACTCAGCGTGTCAACGTATCCGGTCGACTAAATAGTTTCACAGCCGACGACTTTGTGGACCTTGCAATTTTGAATATGACTGCCTTCGTTTTGTTTCTTCTTGTGTTCCTGTCTAAAGTTGATAGACTCAAGAAAGAACAGAACAACCCCGTTTGGGTTGTGGACCTGGTAACGCATGGGATAACTGCCAAGGCATGGAAGTCAACAATGTTTTGTTGTTAACATGCTGGCTTGCGAAGCTCCCTACCAAGCCGATTAAGCCTAGCAGTAGATGGAGCAGGGGTTGCGGGAGTTGCAGGGGGTTCTGGGAACGGAACGCTTTTTGCGGGCACAGGTGGAGGTGTACCTTGGAAAGTGTTGCGGAGGATTCTCCCCTCTGACGATGTCAGAGGTACGGTTTGGATTTTGAGAGAGCTCTTTTGACAAAAATACTCGATCTCAGGATCACTGGCTTGCGCGGCAGTCGTGGCCGCCGGTGCTATTTTCAGCAGATGCGCTGAGGTTTTGGACGCGTGGAAGGGCGTCCGCGACAGTGACTTCGGTACCTGAGACGTCGTATATCAACCGTAAACTGAGAGATACTGTCCAGGTGCCTAACATCCCTTGGAGAATGTCTGTCGGAACTGCGTGTGCCTATTGTAAAACGTGGACCAGTGTGTGGTACACTCAAGCAACCCAGTAGTGGTTGAAAGTGCTCCACTACTTGATCAACGATTTTCGTTATCTCGACGATTGTTTGTGAACGAGCAACTGAAACTATTTCCTGCGTTACTTCTGGCAATTTGTCAAGCCAGAGTTCTCTGATGAGGGGTTCGTCCATGTGCGAATTGCCGATGAGTTACTGCATCTCTGCTAGCAATGTTGAAGGGGGTTTTTCGCCTAGCTTCAAGTCGTGAAAAAGTTGTTGCGTTCGGGTCTTTTCAGAGTGTGTCAGTCGACTAATAACTGCCTTTTTTAAGGTATCGTACTTATGCTCCATTGGCTGGTTTACTATAATATCGTGGAGGTGCGTGGTGACTTCACTCTGAAGTCTGGCTAACAACTGACAGAATCTTGTTTGATCAGACAAAATTCCGTTGTTGAAAAATTCTGCTTCCAAGTAAACAAACCAAAGAAGAGGATCCATTTCCAAAAACGGAAGGACCACTAGGAGATCAGTACCGAATTAGGAGCTGTCAACGTCCTTAGGTGACATTTCAGACAATGGGTAGTAGAAAAACGGCCGAGTTATCAAGAACTGCTTAACCCGAATTGAGAAACTATACAAATGATTATATTTAGAACGTATAGACGAACAGAGCAAAACAACTGTTTACGCGAACGTCAAGGAAAATAACAAATATGCCAACATGCAAAGGAACGAACTCACCATGACGCAAAGGACGATTGTAGCGAAACGTTCGAAAATTACGGGCCACCAATTGCTGGAACTGGTCCAACAGATTAATACCCAGTCTGTGGTCACTATCGAAAACCGATCGACAATGAAAAGCAAGGACTCAGCGCGTTGACCCTCGTGTATTTGTATCGACCTTGGAAAGTAGAGTGTACAGAGAAAGCATGTCAAGCTAGCGAGGCACGGAGCGAGTTGTGATTGTAACCCCGGGACGGATAAAACAAAAGTAGACAAAAAGCCAAAATAATCAAAAATGTACAAGTGAATGCGACTATCAAAAATATCATTTATTATAGTCACTACAAGCGCATCCACATGATTCTCAACTCATTTACTTGTATGAAAGAAATCCTTTTGGAATTTTCCTCATCACCGTTGCTTTTAGTGCTGAAGCGAACCACAAGATCAACCGATCCTAATCTGTGACGATTGTGTATGCTTATATGTATACGGTTGGTAAGAATGATTGCAGTGTTAACAATTCTGAGTGTTTCAGTCCTCTCCATATTCCCGTAGAATTCATAAGAAGTCAATTTCGCAAACAGCTGTTTTCGGTAATTCTCATCGGTCTGTTACAATTCGTACAAATCTTCCACCTTCTCTGGCCAATCATTCCACATTCACTTGAAACCCGCGCAAGCCTGAACCACTCGACACTGATGAACGCATGTCTCATGACATACCCGTGTAACACTCCAACACATTCACAAACACTCCCACCCTCCCGCAGTAGACTGTGATCCGTACCACTCCTGTAGTTTTTGTTTTTGATGACCGATTTGACATTATAATTCTCATATATAACTCGCATTTACCCTATGTAATTGTAGTAGCCCGATGAGAATGACCGAAAACAGCTGTTTGCGAAATTGACTTCTTATGAATTCTGAGTGTGTTATTTTCCGTTTCCACATAGTTCCTGTGCGAAATGCCTCACTGTAACATTTATCCCCATGACTGGATACTGATAAAGCATATAAGTACTATTTTTTGTTCTCGTTCTTCATCAGACTATGAGGCGCACGCAAATGCTGTGTTTGACGTCAAATGGCTCGTATCCGGCACTGCTTTCCTAACAGCTTCGGGTGATCAGTCTATACGATTGATTGATGCTGAAGAGGGCGTCATTTTGCAACAGTTTTTCGGTCACACAATGTCTGTTCGAAGCTTGGCACTAATGCCCAATGACTCACGTATGTTCTGTTTCATTCCCTTCTTCTATTGAACTGTATTTGATTTTGTCGTTCATACTATGTTACAACGTGGTGTTCTTTGTTCTGTGAAGGTTGCACTTGGCATTCTTCTTCTCCATATAAAACTTGCAGTGTATGACACCACACGATCTTGCTGTTGTTGACAGAGTTGTAAACTGTGTATACAGTTTCATTTAGATATAATTTTCTTGTGACTGCAATGTCCTTAAGGATACAAAGGACCTAACAGGTTCCACAGGTTTCATATGGACAAGTTTCCCATCCTTTGTCCGTACTCAAAAAGACTCGTCCAAATGTTCGTGCCACCGTATGATTGTTTGCTCGCCGTTAGGCAACTGCATTATTGATGGTCTGTAGCATCTAATAAAATAGGAGGGGAAATCTTCGGCATTGCCACCAAAGATAGCTACTTTTGAGCGACATGTTAGGTCACATGTGTGCTCTATACGCAGTCTGTCCTGACCTACATCTGTGCAATCGAAACGACGGCACCAGAATCTGCGGCTGTGTA